>SJYA01001813.1:812121-942161 GCA_006410615.1 Neotragus moschatus
AAAAAAAAAAAAAAGAAGAAGAAGAAGGAGGAAAGAAAGAAAGAATAAAGAAAAACATAGTACAAAGGGAAAACAGATAAAAAGAAGGTAGCCTTAAATCCAACTATAATTTCAGTATATTGCATGTCAATGTAAAATGCAGTAGAATCAACCTAATATTGAGTCATTTATGTCAAGAACAAAACAGAGATGGTCAAGGCAGATGTATAAAGGAAACTTAACCTAACCTTACAGGAATTGACAGCTCTTTTCATGAATTGGCAGAGGATACCAGCCAATCCCCCAAACACCAAAGTCTTTATGTCGCCTCTGAACTTCCTGCTCCCCTAATTCAGTTACCCTAATCCAAATAAGAAAGAAGACCAGTAGGTAACCAATTAGCTGAAAAAAACAAATAATCTCCATATTTATCCATAAAATCCTCTAGTCTATTAGCAACTCAGAACTCACTGCTTCCATAGCCTTGAGTTTCCAGTTTTGCAGGATGAAATTCTTGTAATAAACTCAACTTTCTGCCTTTTTTTCTTAATTCAGTACAGAGTTTGGTTTTTGACATCATGGACTAAATGTGCTAAGTCGCTTCAGTCAGGGCCAACTCTGTGCAACCCCATGGACTGTAGCCAGCCAGGCTCCTCTGTCCATGGGTTTCTCCAGGCAAGAATACTGGAGTGGGTTGCCATGCCCTTCTCCATGGGATCTTTCCCACTCAATCACTCATGGGTGATTGAACCCATGGCTCCTACATCTCCCACAATGGCAGTCGGATTCCTTACAACTAGCACTGCCTGGGAAGCCCAAGGGCACAAGGGCCAATCTGCAAACCTGAGGCCTGATGGCAGCCTGTCACNAGTGGGTTGCCATGCCCTTCTCCATGGGATCTTTCCCACTCAATCACTCATGGGTGATTGAACCCATGGCTCCTACATCTCCCACAATGGCAGTCGGATTCCTTACAACTAGCACTGCCTGGGAAGCCCAAGGGCACAAGGGCCAATCTGCAAACCTGAGGCCTGATGGCAGCCTGTCACCTGGGGACAGAGGATGCTGAGAACTTGCCTGTAGGAGGCTGGAGAGCCATTGGTTAAGATCTCACAGGACCTATCAAGCCTTGGCCAAAACATCCCACTTAAAAAACAAAAACTTAATCATTGTTTAATAAATACTGTTGGCTACCTCACCTCAAAGGGATCAAATTAGTTATGTAAGAAATGGTTATATAAATATAACTTCAAAAGAATTGTTTGAATAATGGAAAATATATATTAAACTCTTACTCTGCCACAAAGACCTCAAATATACGCTTTAAGTCTTGTGCCATAAATCTACCATAATTTTAAACAACGGAATTTTATTGCAAGATGTGCCAATAAAGAAACTAAATCTAAATTATAACAATGTAATTTTAAAAGACTATGACTTATTTAGGGCTTCTCTTGTGGCTCAGCAGTTAAGAATATGCCTGCAGTGCAGGAGCCGCAGGAAGCCCAGGCTTCAGTCCCTGGGTTGGGAAGATCCCCTGGAGGAGGGTATAACAGTATTCTTGCTTGTAGATTTCCAGGGACAGAGGAGCCTGGTGGACTACAGTCCATGGGGTCGCAAAGAATCAGACACAACTGAGGTGACTTAGCAGCAACAGCAGCATGACTTCTTTATACATAAAAACTGTTTTAAAGTTTTAGTAAATAAAATAGTGTTTATTTTCATTTACATGGTAAGACAGTGTCAAAGACCCTGCTGCATTTTACAAACTACATCAGATATAAGCAAGTTTCCCAGGATACCTCCTAAGGTGGACTCTAGTGTATATGGTTTTACCAGGTACAGCAAGCCTCTTGCCAGAATGGCTGTACCAGGGCACCATATGATGATCCACAGAGACAACCCAGTCCCATGAACAGAGTGACCATCAGAAATGGGGTACAAAAAAGTAGCCATATACAGCATTATAAACATATCTTTGACTGAATCAATCTTTGTATTCAATATAACTTTCATCAAAACGTAAGATTAGAAAATATATTTGAAAAAATAAATTCCACAAACATCTAAGAAAATTTTGTAAAAGAATAAATAAGAGAGCTTACAAGATTAACAAAATCTTTAAGAGCAAAAGAAAAAATAGAAAATAAAAAAGGAAACAGCAATTTCATAGACAGCTTAAAACAGGTCAGTGTATCTATCTTTGGGAATTTTGAATGAGTCTGAATCTTTTTTAAAAATTAGCGAGAAAAGGAAATGAGAGATTGTTTTAGAGCATCCCTTGAAATCTGCCTCAGAATTGAAAACTTATGTTGGAACTTTACATCATATATGGCATATATAAAGATGTAGTCTCTACATGTATTAATGTGAGAAACAAAATTATAATGCTAGTATGAAAAACAGAATATATATTTTTCAATTGATGCAGGAAAGACATTTTTATACAAGAAAACATATTTTATAAACTTAAGAATTTTTAACAAAGATCACTTTAGACTAAATTACCCATAAACTCACTTTTTTTTACATTTAACTGAAATATCATCTTAGGTGGAACATGTTTTCACAGTTTAAAACTAATACACAGTATACAGAACATAAAAAGAAATTCCTACAAATGGATAAATTAAATTTTCAAAGGAATCTTGTAGGAAATTGAACAAACAGAAAAAAAGGAAATTCAGAGAAGACAGAAAAACAGAATTGTAGGAAATTATTAAAATTTTAAAGCTATATTAGTTTGTATTAGTTAACTTATATAATTAAACTTTACTTGTTAACGTATGAGCAATAAGAAACTAGCTCACCCATGAAATAGCAGTGGGATGTGAATTAATAAAAAAAGACAGTACAAAAAAAAATCCTTGGAAATTAAAAATAAAAAGTCACTTTATTTAAAAAAAAAAAAATGGCCATCCTAACCCTCATCTCAACCTCCACATACCTTTACTATAGTAATATAGTAAGGCTGGGTTCTCCTGAGAAGATTCCTGCACAAGTCCAACCTTTAAATAGCATAAGTCTTCTTTCATGTCTTCCCTTAAGGGACCTGTGGTCTTTTTGCTTCCCAGGAATATATACTGGCTCTCAGTTAACTGTAATCCTAAAGACCCAGAATGCCATTCTACTCTCTCCATCTGACTGGGGCTTACAGAGGTCAAGGGATTTTATTTTATTTTATTTTAAGGGATTTTAAATTTTAGGTTCACATTGGGCCAAATGGGTCCACAGAACTTTGTCTGTTTCACACTTCAGAATATGTTTTTAGAAGACACACAGTCCTCATACTGGTTCCTCAACTCATGGAGCAAGGGCCAAACTGAAGTCCCTAAAACTACCTCTTGTACAGAAATAGTAAAACAAAGGATATCATACCTGTTCTGGTTCTGATACCAATTCCAGCAGAGAATTGTTATAAGAGAGGATACCAATTGGTAGAGAGGAAGTAGGGGACTCCACAGCAGCAAAAGTGATTTTTCCACAGCAGCAGGGTGTCTGAAAATCCACCTCAATTCTGACACTATATACTCAGAAATGGCATCAGATTCCACAAGTTAATAGTTCAGTCACACAAGATGGTGCCCCCTACCCTCACACACACACACACACACACACACACACACACTTCAGATGGCAGTCTCAAGTCCAGGTTGTCACCTGTACTTCTGACCAACTGGCTATAAATCACATGTTCCATGACCTCCTCCCCTCTTGGATTTGATTAATTTTCTAGAGAAGCTCACAGAACTCCAAGAAATGTTTCATTTACTAGGTCAGCAGTTTATTATAAAAGGATATGGCTCCGGCACAGCCAGATGGAAGAGCTAAATAGGGTAAGGTACTGGAGAGTGGAACATACAGCTTCTTTTCACTCTTTCCTGGCAGGCCACTCACCCAGCAGTTCCAGGTATTCACCAGCCAGGATGCTCTCCAAAGCACCTTCTTTGGGGTTGTACAGAGGCTTCATTACACAGCTGTGATTGATTAACTCATTGGACACTGGCAATTGAGTCAACCTCGTGACCCCTTCCCCCTCACCAGAGGCTGGAAAGTGAGACTAAAAATTTGAGCCTTCAGCAATTTCCCTGCTCCATCCAGTGGCTAAGATTCTGTCCACTGCAGAAGGTGTGGGTTCTATCCCTGGTCAGGGACTAAAATCCCACGTGCTACTCGGCCAAAAAAATAAAAGAGAGAGAGAGCTTTGTGTTGTAAAAGTTCCAACCTTCTAATCACATGTTGATTGTCCAGATAAGCAGCCCCCATACTTAGGTGGGGTCCAAAAGTCACCTCATTAAGATAACAAAAAACACCATTCTGCTCCCATCACTTAGGAAGATCCAAGCATTTTAGTAGTTCTATGTCACAAATGGTGTCAAAGAACAAATATATATTTTTCTTACCTTATATCACGCTATCACAATATGCTTAGGGAATTGCTCAGTTTAGGGTCACAAAGCCAGGAAAAGTGTAATAATGGTGATCCTAACACCTCACCATTGACTTCACTTGCTCGGCCGGTCTGTGTGCATGGGGTGGCCATGGAGAAAGGTCGGATTATCATAACCAGAGTCAGACAGTGACTCCAATTACATACTTCTTTGCATGTGTTGTCTGCTAGAGCAAATCAAAACAGGTCCTGCCACCTGCTATCCAGCTAATGATTTGACAAATGCTCTCCTCTCCTTACCAATTAGTAAGGACAATTAGAAACATTTCACTTTCAGCTGGAAAAACAGTCACTATTAGACCTCAAGGCAATTCTCCCACTCCATGACAGACAAGAGCCACAATCATCCAGACATCCTACAGGACACCAAGCTGATAATCAAATATTGATCACATTATCCTAGATAACTTAGTAGACAAGTGAATGACTCTGATGGGGAAAATATTGACATTTTGAGTGTTTGACAATTCAGCAGGGTTTCTAAATGTCTAGTAGTCTAAATCTAACTGGGATATGCTTCTAATTTAAAAGGCAAATCTCTGCACAGATAACCTAGAGCACAGGAAGAAGCACAGAAACTTTTGGATCCCTTTGCATGTTACAGAAAACATGTTACACACACATTACAACATAGCATGCTGCTATAACGCATTTATAAAATATCACCAAGCTGCTCAGACGTTCAGTCCAGACGACCTAGTTTATCTATTCAATGGTAACCAAAGTACTGGTGGCAAATAAACATGTTATGCAGAGACTCCTGAAAGCCCCATTAGAAAAATCAAAGTATAGACATCAAGAGTTTTGGAGCGAAGTCATTTTTTCTTTTATTGGACACTATTTTTGGTTAGTTGATTGACTGGTCAGTTGGTGGATCTGTCATTCAGTATGTTGGTAAACTGGTTGGTTTACAACTGAACTCTGACAGAAACTGCACATTTGACCATAAGCCAGCAAGTGACTCTGCGACCTGAGATGCCCATGAGGAGCTAAGTGCTATCTGATCTGCCAGGCTATAAGATCAGGCTTGTACTGAAGCAACATAACATCAAGGGGAAGTGATCTACTGGAAATCAAGCTCAAGCAGATGGAAAATGCACAGGATACCTGGAAGGTAGCCCAGACTCAGTAAGCACCCATTCCTATGCTGCTCCATCTACTTCAGTCAAAATTTATGAGCTCATGGGGAAAGATCAGTTGATGAAAGGTAAATAAAATTCAGGTTGTGAAAGGAAAATCAAAATGGTATTTNACTAAATCAATGCTTATAATTTTGAGTCAACAGATAGCAATTTTCAGCATTCAAGATAAAAGGTATTGATATTATTTTCTTTTAACAGATACCTAACATTCAGTAACATTTATCACATCATTTATATAAACACTCTTTGTCTTGCATTCTGTCCAATATAGTAGTCATTAGTTACATGTAAAACTTTAACTAAAATTAATTGAAATTATGTAACATTAAAAATTCAACCCTCAGTCACATTAGCCACATTTAATTTTTTTCTTTTTTTTTGTGTGGTAAGATCACTTACCCACCATGAGATCTGCCCTCTTTATAAATTCTGAAGTATATAACTCAATATTATTTACCACAAGGAGGGGGAAATAAGGAGTTACTACTCAATGGGCATAGTTTCAATTAAGCAAGATGACTAAGTGTTACAGATTGCTGTACTAACACTGTACACTGGCCACATTTGAAGTGTATCATGATCATATGTCAGAGAAGGCAATGGCACTCCACTCCAGTACTCTTGCCTGGAAAATCCCATGGATGGAGGAGCCTGGTAGGCTGCAGTCCTTGGGGTTGCAAAGAGTCAGACATGACTGAGCGACTTCACTTTCACTTTTCACTTTCATGCATTGGAGAAGGCAATGGCAGCCCACTCCAGTATTCTTGCCTGGAAAATCCCAGGGACGGGGGAGCCTGGTGGGCTGCCCTCTATGGGGTCACACAGAGTCGGCCACGACTGAAGTGACTTAGCAGCAGCAGCAGCAGCGTGATCATATGTGTGTAAGGCAGGCCATATTGCATTATAAAAAAATATCCCTCATCTTAGGTATTTTGGTCTTCTGAATTGAACCTATCTTCCTAGCTAATAGAATAGGAGGAAGCACTGAATTTTAAAGGTAATTAATGTTGATCTTTTGTTTAATTAGTATATTTTGTTCTACTTAATTGAAAACATTCTATTCTGTTGTAAAATTAATGGCTTACTTTCTTCCTCTTTCTGGTTGTAAAACAAATGTCTTACTTTCTTCTGTTGGCAAGTGTCTCTTCACCATTCCTTATAGAGATCTTCATTCCATGCTTCTCTTTGCTTCCATCAAAAGGACAACGGGGGCTTTGTGTGGGTGTTCTGACTGGACGGCCGCAAATCTTATTTACCTTTTAAATAGAAAATATTAAAGACAGTTAGAAACCATGCTCCACTCTTTTTGAGAATGTAATGTTTGCTAGAGTTTAAAGCAAAGACATGTTGTTACTTACACCACAGTATTAACCTTCAAGACTTACAAAGTTTGCTAAGTTTTAAAGTAGAGGGAATCAAATTATCTATATAAAATGGCAATCACAATAAATTAATGCTGTACATATTTATACAGTTTGAATGTATGCAAATACAAAATACATGAATAAAAATGTATATGCAAAATCAGAGAACTGCATTAATAAACTGGTCTGCTAGTATAAATAAAACTATTTAATCAAAGTAGGTATTACTTATGGTTTATATTCATATCATTGACTAATCACATACCTGTACTAAGTTTCTTAATAATTAGCTGTTGAACATGTGGTCCAGTTCTATGTGAGTTCTAAGGGTAGTTTTCTTCCTAATTCTTTCTTAGAAAAGGCAATAAATATGCTTATATGAGGTTTCATTTTGTAATAGTTGTATATCTTCTTCCTCATTCTAGTTTGCATTCAAGGGAGTTATTCATGGTTTCTTTTATAAATTTATTTATAGAACTGAAAATTTTACTTTTTAATATTACTTATTTAACAAAGATCTTCATATGACTTATGAAATTATCACTGAAAATTAAGTAATTAACTGGACACATTATCATGTAAAGCATCATAAAAGATTCACAAGATACCTTATACATTCAAAACGGCACAGTAGAATAGTTAAAAATACATAAAAGCATTGCCTCTGAATCAAGAGACTTTGGTTCTTATCCTAATATATCCTNTAACAAAGATCTTCATATGACTTATGAAATTATCACTGAAAATTAAGTAATTAACTGGACACATTATCATGTAAAGCATCATAAAAGATTCACAAGATACCTTATACATTCAAAACGGCACAGTAGAATAGTTAAAAATACATAAAAGCATTGCCTCTGAATCAAGAGACTTTGGTTCTTATCCTAATATATCCTTCTTTTTTTTTTTAAGTTTAAATTTTTATTTTTTTAGTTTGTTTTGCTTTACAATACTGTATTCATTTTGCCATACATTGACATGAATCAGCCACAAGTGTACCTGAGTTCCCAATATATCCTTCTTAATTGCTGAGATCTTGATAACAGTGACAGATCTTTATAGAACTTGATTCTCTTATATGTAATATGAAGAACTTAGAATAAATTATTCTAAAGTTCCCTTAAAGTGTAAATTTTTTTAAAAAAATTCCATTAATGAGCATTAAAGCAGTTATGCATCATCTCTTTTATTTAAACAATAATTATTTTATTTCAATATGTGCAAAGAACATGTATTCGATGTTTTAGCAGATAAAAGATTAGAAATTGAATTTTCCCTAAAAGAGTTGACAATTTAGAAGGAAAGAAAAAAATCCTCCCATAGATCAAAATGCACATGTACCTTAGAACAAGTCCTTCCCTTAACAGGCTCCAGCCCACCCTGCCAATGCAAAAACTTCAGAAAACCCTGAAAAAAGCCCTTGCCCATGCTTGTTTTGGCTCTAGTCCTCCTGCTAAAGCCACTGGGCACACATGGTCAGCATAGGGACATTCCCAGACAAGACTTTACCTTCAAGAGCAGGAGACGTAATTATTTCACCTAAATTATAGAGACAAACAAGAAAAGCCAAACAAAATGAGAATACAGAGAAATATGTTCTAAATGAAAGCATAAGATAAAACCTCGAAACAACAACAACAAAAACCTCTCATAAAATGAAAACAAGTAATTTACTTAATAGAATGTTTGAAGTTACATTCCTAAAAAAGCTCACCAAACTCAGGAGAGGGCTAGAGGAACACAGTGAGAATTTCAAAACAGAGACTGAAAATGTAAAACAAATATTATATGTAATATACATAAATATATATACATACACACACACACACACCTCATGGTGAGCAAAAATCTGAAATAGATCAGTTTAGCTCAGTCACTCATTCATGTCTGACTCTTTGTGACCCCATGGACTGCAGCACGCCAAGCCTCCCTGTCCATCACCATCTCCCGGAGTTTACTCAAATTCATGTCCATTGAGTCGGTGATGCCATCCAACCATCTCATCTTCTGCCATCCCCTTCTCCTCCTGGGGGCTTCCCTGGTGGCTCAGAGATTAGAAGTATTTGCCTGCAATGCAGGAGACCTGGGTTCAATCCCTGGGTTGGGAAAATCCCCTGGAGAAGGAAATGGCAACCCACTCCAGTATTCTTGCCTGGAGAATCCCATAGATGGAGAAGCCTGGTGGGCTACAGTCCATGGGGTCGAAAAGAGTCAGACACGACTGAGTGACTTCACCCACTTCTCCTCCTGGCTTCAATCTTTCCCAGCATCAGGGTCTTTTCAAACGAGTCACTTCTTCACATCAGGTGGACTAAGTATTGGAGTGTCACCTTCAGCATCAGTCCTTCCAATGAATATTCAGGACTAATTTCCTTTAGGATGGACTGGTTGGATCTCCTTGCACTCCAAGGGACTCTCAACAGTGTTCTTCAACAGCACAGCTCAAAATCATCAATTCTTCAGTGCTCAGCTTTCTTTATAGTCCAACTCTCACATCCATACATGACTACAGGAAAAACTTAGCTTTGACAAGACGGACCTTTGTCTGCAAAGTAATGTCTCAGCTTTTTAATATGCTGTCTAGGTTGGTCACTACTTTCCTTGCACAGAGTAAGCATCTTTTAATTTCATGGCTGCAGTAACCATCTGTAGTGATTTTGGAGCCCCAAAATATAAAGTCTCTCTGTGTTTCCACTGTATCCTGATCTCTTTGACATAATCTTCATTTTCTGACTGTTGAGTTTTAAGCCAACTTTTTCACTCTCCTCTCACTTTCATCAAGAGGCTCTTTAGTTCTTCTTCAGTTTCTGCCCATAAGGGTGATGTTATCTGCATATCTGAGGTTATTGATATTTCTCCTGGTGATCTTGATTCCAGCTTGTGATTCATGCAGCCCAGCATTTTTCATGATGTACTCTGCATATAAGTTAAATAAGCAGGGTGACGATATACAGACTTGATGTACTCCTTTTCCTATTTGGAACCAGTCTGTTGTTCCATGTCCAGTCCTAACTCTTGCTTCCTGCCTTTCATACAAATTTCTCAAGAGGTAGGTCAGGTTGTCCAGTATTCCCATCTCTTGTAGAATTTTCCACAGTTTATTGTGATCCACACAGTCAAAGGCTTTGGCATAGTCAATAAAGCAGAAATAGATGTATTTCTGGAACTCTCTTGCTTTTTCCATTATCCAACATATGTTGGCAACATGATATCAGGTTCCTCTGCCTTTTCTAAAACCAGCATGAACATCTGGAAGTTCACAGTTCACATAATCTTTGAAGCCTGGCTTGGAGAATTTTGAGCATTACTTTACTAGCACATGAGATGAGTGCAACTGTGTGGTAGTTTGAGCATTCTTTGGAATTGCCTTTCTTTGGGATTGGAATAAAAACTGACCTTTTCCAGTCCTGTGGCCACTGCTGAGTTTTCTAAATTTACTGGCACGTTGAATACAGCACTTTCACAACATCATCGTTTAGGATTTGAAAGAGCTCAGCTGGGATTCTACCACCTCCACTAGCTTTGTTCGTAGTGATACTTCCTAAGGCCCACTTGACTTCGCATTCCAGGATGTCTGTTTCTAGGTGAGTGATCATACTATCTTGATTAGTTGGGTTGTGAAGATCTTTTTTGTATAGCTCTTCTTTTTTGTGTATTCTTGCCACCTCTTCTTAATATCTTCTGCTTCTGTTAGGCCCATACCATTTCTGTCCCTTATTCTGCCTATCTTTGCATGAAATATTCCCTTCGTACCCCTGATTTTCCTGATGAGATCTCTGGTCTTTTTCATCCTATTGTTATCCTCTATTTCTTTGCACTGATAACTGAGGAATGCTTTCTTATCTCTCCTTGCTATTCTTTGGAACTCTGCATTCAAATGGGTATATCCTTCCTTTTCTCCTTTGCTTTTTGTTTCTCTTCTTTTCATAGCTATTTGTAAGGCCTCCTTAGCCACTTTGCTTTTTTGCATTTCTTCTTCTTGGGGATAGTCTTGATACCTGCTTCCTGTACTATGCCATGAACCTCTGTCCATAGTTCTTCAGGCACTCTGTCTATAAGATCTAATCCCTTGAATCTATTTGTCACTTCTACTGTATAGTCATAAGGGATTTGATTTAGATCAAACCTGAATGGTCTAGTGGTTTTCCCTATTTTCTTCAATTTAAATCTGATTTTGGCAAAAAGGAGTTCATGATCAGAGCCACAGTCAGCTCCCTGTCATGTTTTTGCTGACTGTATAGAGCTTCTCCATCTTTGGCTGCAAAGAATATAATCAATCTGATTTTGGTGTTGACCATCTGGTGATGTCCTTGTGTAGAGCCCTCTCTTGTGTTGTGGGAAGACTCTGTTTGCTATGACCAGTGCGTTCTCTTGGAAAAACTCTATTAGCCTTTGCTCTGCTTCATTCTGTACTCCAAGGTCAAATTTGCCTGTTACTACAGGTGTTTCTTGACATCCTACTTTTACATTCCAGTCCCTTATAATGAAAAGGACACCTTTTTTGGATGTTAGTTCTAGAAGGTCTTGTAGGTCTTCATAGAACTGTTCAACTTCCGCTTCTTCAGCATTACTGGTCGGCCCATAGACTTGGATTATTGGGATATCGAAGACAAAGACACAAAATAGAGAAAAGAACCCAAACATATCATTAAAGTAAATCATCAAACCACAGGAAAAAGGACTAAAAGAAGAAAATTAAAAGGAAGAACTAAAAATACATCCAGAAAATAATGAACAAAATGCTGAAGTGCCCTAATCAAAGGATACAGGTGTTTAAATGAGTAAAAATAACAAGATCCATCCACATAATGCTTAGAAGATAATTCACTTCAATGCTAAAGACACACACAGATGAAAGCCAGAGGTGGAAAGGTATTCCATGCAAATGGAAACAAAATACTCATATCAGACAAAATAGGCCTGAAAAAAAAGTCTATAATGAAAGACAAAATAAAATATTCAGTTCAGTTCAATCACTCAGTCGTGTCCACTCTTTGTGACCCCATGAACTACAGCACACGAGGCCTCCATGTCCATCACCAACTCTCGGAGTTCACTCAAACTTATGTCCATTGAGTTGGTGATGCCATTCAGCCATCTCATCCTCTGTCGTCCCCTTCTCCTCCTGAACCCAATCCCTCCTAGCAAAGGAGTCTTTTCCAATGAGTCAACTCTTCACATGAGGTGGCNCAATCATAAGAGAATTTATAAGCCAAAATTTAGACAATGTACCAGAAGTGGATAAATTTCTAGATACCTATAATCTTCCAATACTGAATCAGGAATAAATAAAAAATATATACAGAACCATTAATATAATTAAATTAAATCAGCAATAGAAGACTTTCCACCAAAGTTTAGAACAGATAGCTTCATAGGGGAATTCTACAAAACATTTAAAGAGAAGTTAATACCCATTCTTCTCAATTATTCTGAAAAATTGAAGAGAAAGGAACACATTCAATATCATTGTACAAGACCGGCAATATCCTGATATCAAAACTAGAGATATTACAAAAAAAGAAAATTAATGGGCCAATACTGCTGATAAACACAGAGGCAAAAATCTTAAAAAAATATTAACAGACTTCATTCAACACTACAATAAGATCATAGGTCNCACATTCAATATCATTGTACAAGACCGGCAATATCCTGATATCAAAACTAGAGATATTACAAAAAAAGAAAATTAATGGGCCAATACTGCTGATAAACACAGAGGCAAAAATCTTAAAAAAATATTAACAGACTTCATTCAACACTACAATAAGATCATAGGTCATGATCAAGTGGGATTTACTGAAAGGATGCAGGGCTCCCCTGGTGCCTCAGGTGGTAAAGAATCTGCCTGCAATGCAGGAGACCTGGGTTCGATCCCTGGGTTGGGAAGATCCCCTGGAGAAGGGAATGGCTACCCACTACAGTATTCTTTTCCGGAGAATCCCATGAACAGAGGAGCCTGGCAGGCTACAGCCCATGGGGTCACAAAGAGTCAGACATGACTGCATGACTAAGCACAGCACAGATGCAGGATGATTCAGTATCCACAAATCAATTAATGTGATATACCAGGTTAACAAAGGAAGGATAAAAATCACATGATCATCTCAATAGATACAGAAAAAGCATTTGACAAAATTCAACATCCATTCATGACAAAAACTCTCAATAATGTTGGTAAAGGGGAAACATTTAGTTAGGCATAGTCAGTCAGTCTCAGATGTGTCCAACTCTGCAACCCCAAGGGCTGTAGCCCAACAGTTTCCTTTGGCCATGGAATTCTCTAGGTAAGAATACTGGAGTGGGTTGCCATTCCCTTCTCCAGGGTATCTTCCTGACTCAGGGATCAAACCTGGGCCTCCCACATTGCAGGCAGATTGTTTACCATCTATAGAGGAAACAAACCTCAACATAATAAAAGCCATTTATGATAAACACACAGCTAACATCATACTCAGCAGAGAAAATCTGAAAGCTTTTTGGAAGTCCTAGTGACAGCAATCAGACAACAACAACAAAAATAAATAAAAAGTCATCAAATTGGAAGAGAAGTAAAAATGGCTGCAATCCAAAAGTCTACAAGCAATAAATGCTGGAGAGGGTATGGAGAAAAGGGAACCCTCTTATACTGTTGGTGGGAATGCAAACTAGTACAGCCACTATGGAGAACAGTGTGGAGATTCCTTAAAAAATTGCAAATAGAACTGCCTTATGACCCAGCCATCCCACTGCTGGGCATACACACCAAGGAAATCAGAATTGAAAGACACACGTGTACCACAATGTTCATCACAGCACTGTTTATAATAGCCAGGACATGTTTCTCTGCAACCTAGATGTCCATCAGCAGATGAATGGATAAGAAAGCCGTGGTACATATACACAATGGAGTATTACTCAGGTATTAAAAAGAATACATTTGAATCGGTTCTAATGAGGTGGATGAAACTGGAGCTGATTATACACAGTGAAGCAAGCCAGAAAGAAAAACACCAATACAGTATACTGACACATATATATGGAATTTAGAAAGGTGGTAATGAAAACCCTGTATGTGAGACAGCAAAAGAGACACAGATAGAACAGACTTTTGGACTTTGAGGGAGAGGGAGAGGGTGGGATGATTTGGGAGAATAGCATTGAAACATGTGTAATATCATGTAAGAAACGAATCGCCAGTCTAGTTTCAATGCAGGATACAGGATGCTTGGGGCTGGTGCACTGGAATGACCCAGAGAGATGGTATGGGGAGGGAGGTAGGAGGGGAGTTCAGGATTGGGAACTCATGTACACCCGTGGCAGATTCATGTTGATGTATGGCAAAACCAATACAGTATTGTAAAGTAAAATACAAGTAAAAAAAAAAAAAAAAAAAAAGATAAAAAAATTCCATTTGCAGACGACATGATATTATACATAGCAAACTCTAAAGACTCTACCTAAAAGCTATCAAAATAAATGAATTCAGTAACATCACATGATAGAAAATAAATATACAGAAATTTGTTTCATTTCTATACATTATACTGATCTATCAGAAAGAGAAAACAAGAAAACAATCCCATTTGCAATGACATCAAAAAGAGTAAAACACCTAGGAATAAATTTAACCAAAATGATGAACGACTTGCATTCTGAAAACTATGTAAATTTCAAGTCCACTTTGTGTATCCACATTCACGGATTCAACCAATTGTGGATATTGTGGTGCTGAAGTACATATTTATCAAAAGAAAAAAAGAGCTCACATGTATGGATAAAATCCACATATACATTCAAACCTATGTCGTCCAAAAACTAGGCGTACAACAACTGTATATACGATGGACTATTACCTAGCCATTTTAAAAAAGAATGAGATCTTGCCATTTGCAACAACATGAATGGATCTGGAGGGTACTATACTAAGTGAAATAAGACAGAAAGAGATAAATACTATGGTTTCACTTATACTGACATAAAAAACAAAACAAACAAATATAACAAAATAGGAACAGACTGACATATAGAGAACAAACTGGTGGTTGCCACAGAGGAGGCAGTTGAGGGTGATGGGTGGATTAGATGAAGGGGATTCTGAGGTACAAACTATCCGTTACTACATGATTGTGACTGCATGTTAGGTCAAAGGCTGTGATGTAGAGAACAGGAAATATAGTCAATAATATTAACTTCGCATGGTGTGTAGTCTATAACAATATTGAAACCACTATACTGTACACCTGAAACTAATGTGACGTTGTAAGTCAATCATACTTCAATAACAAAGAAAATGAAACAAAACTGTAACATGTAGAAAATGAACAGAATAATTCTGGGGTGTTTAGGGAAGAGATTCAGTAGGTGATGTCTAAATAACAGATTAAAAGATAAAACTAGAAGCTGGTCAGGTGGACAAAGTGGGAAAGCTCCAGAAGAGAGGAGAAAAGCAGAGGTGTATAACAACATGTTTTAGAGAACAAAGGTGACACCTAAAAGATGAAGACATAAAAATGTAAGGCAAGACCTTAGAAACGAGGGAAGACATAAAAATGCCATATACGTGGTGATGGATGTTAATCAGACTTATTGTGGCAGTCATTTCATAATATATACTGATATCAAGTCATAAGTTGTATACCTGAAAATAATATAAAGTTATAGATCAATTATATCTCACTTCTTCAAGATGCCATAATCTGTCTTGGGTATCAAGCTAAAAATCTTGCTTTAGCAAATGGAAATCAGGCAAAAGTTTCAAGGTAGGAAAAGGTAGCTTAATGATCTATACAAGAAAAAGCTTTATGACAGTNATAAGTTGTATACCTGAAAATAATATAAAGTTATAGATCAATTATATCTCACTTCTTCAAGATGCCATAATCTGTCTTGGGTATCAAGCTAAAAATCTTGCTTTAGCAAATGGAAATCAGGCAAAAGTTTCAAGGTAGGAAAAGGTAGCTTAATGATCTATACAAGAAAAAGCTTTATGACAGTAGTTTGCAGGTAAGGAGACCAAGGTCCTCCCACAGAATACTAGAGAAAGGCTGGGACCCAAGGTCAGCAGCAGAAGTGCTGGAAAGAAGCAACAGATATAAGAAGTAGACAGGAGGGACAGATTGTAGCTTGGAGATATATACTAATTAGATATAGAATATTTCTGAACAAAGAAAAATGGTGGAAGGTGCAAGGAAAATCTTGATAGAGGTAATTGCAAGAAAACATCAGGCTGACATCAAAAATGAATAAAAATTTGGTTTGCCTGCAAAGGAGAAAATATTAAGAATTGTAGTAAAAGGAAATTAAGTTGAAGGGTAGGTTGGAGTCATATCTTGGAGGTTTAAAATGAAACCTAAGTTTCATTTAGGTTGAAACTGCTATACTCTGATAGCTATTGAATGGAAAAGTAAAATGCCAGAGCTGATACTTTGCAATGAATCTGACAGTTGGATTAGAGAGATAGACCTATTAAAGGCAAGTGACCTGTTAATAGATTCTAAAGCTTGAAGGATCCTAGAGTTCCATCCTAAAGGAAATCTGTCCTGAATATTCATTGGAAGGACTGATGCTGAAGCTGAAACTCCAATACCCTGACCACCTGATGTGAAGAACTGACTCATTAGAAAAGACCCCGATGCTGGAAAAGATCGAAGGCAGGAGGAGAAGGGGAAGACAGAGGATGAGATGGTTGGATGGCATCACCAACTCAATGGACATGAGTTTGAGTAAGCTCCAGGAATTGGTGATGGACAGGGATGCCTGGCATGCTGCAATCCGTGGGGTTGCAAAGAGTTGGACATGNGAATGTGGCAGCCGCTTGTGCTGAGTGTGCCGGCCCAGCCATCGCAGGCACTTGCCTGGAAAATTTTAGGGAAGAAAGTAGGATGGCAGGCACTGAGTGCAGGGCTGGAGGAGATGGGAGGAGCTGGAGGCAAAGACTGGTCCGGTGGGCTTGACCAGAGAGAATGGGGCTATATTTCAAGCTTCAAATCCAGCATGTACGGGTCTTAGAAAGTCACCACTCCATTCCAACAAATAAAAAAGCAGAACAAACTGAAAAATCAACAGTTCTTCTTAGATCTATCAGAGAAGTGAGGTTGTTACTAAAAGCTCAGCCTCTCTGTACTCTGGTGCTGAATCAAACCCCAGGAGAAGAGTTTTGGGTGAAGCAAAAACCGATAGCTTTATTGCTTTGCCAGGCTAAGAGAGACACATAGTACTTCTGCATTGAAAAACTACATATCTCAAAGTAAATATTTTTAAATGTAATAACTAAACAATAAAAAAAGATATGTCAATAAGATCATATTTCCCCCGCTTTTTCCAGGCTGAAGATGTTTGAAGTGATGCTTCAGAAATGTGATCAGCTAGAGGTTTAAAATGTCCACAGGCTATTTCTTCTACTTTCACTGAGTCTTTTGCATTTTCATTTCTCCCTTGCATAGGAAATTTTATCCCCCTAGAATGGGCTTCCATTATCTCTTCCTTGGATATATGCAAGAGCTTTCTTGCTAACTTTCCCTCCAAATCTCCCAGCCCTCATCCTTCTCCCCAGGCTCTTAGATTCATCTTCCTAAAGCACAGTTTTGACCATATTGCTTCTCTGATCCAAAGCCTTTGAAGGTTCTTCTCATTTCCTAATGAGTACAAACTAAAGCATTTCATGTGACTTTACATCAGAATCTCAACATTTCCCAGCACTCTAAACACTATACACTTTAGGTAAACTATATTACTCATAGTCTCTAAAGTTAACCTGTACCTTTCAGCCTTTCAACTTATCTTTTTGTTTAAATGTTACCATCTTTTAAGATTCAGTTAAACTATCACCTGTGAAATTAAGTCACTCTTGAGCTCTCAACTTGAGGTTGTGAGTCTTGCAAGCATTTAGTTTGTACATCTCAATAGGATTCTGTTGAGAGTAGCACAGAAAAATATTTCGCTCAGTTGTCTTCTGTTGTTTCTAATTGCTAGCAATGCCTACTTCCAGCTCCTAAAACAAAGCTAACACATTTATGCACATGAAATAGCAGTTTCTTCTCAACTATCTTATTTATTGGGAATAGTCAATTAATAATTCTGGGGACAATTTAAATATCCTCTTTTATGAAATTCTCAAAGTATAGCATTGTGTCTTCCTGTTTACCACACTAGACAATTACAGGATTTTTTACCTTTCTTATTTTTCATAGATACTGACCACCTATAACATTCCATGTAACATTCCGATTTCAGAAAACTGTTAGAAAGTACTTGGAAGAAACATTGCTGGCTGGGAAAATAATTTCAATATGTTTAATAGACAAATTTTTATTATTCAGAAAAGTTGAAGAAGACAAATAACTCAATGGAAAAAAGCAAATGGACAAAAGATGTGAATACCTAAGTCACAGGAAAAAGTCAAATAGCAAAAATCATATGAAAGCTGATTACCTTAGCACTTATCTATGAAATTAAAAATATTATTTCCATCCACCCAAATAGAAGACATTTTAAAGATGGGCAATCAACTGCTGGCCAAGGTATTGGGAAGATGATCTCTTACCTTGTTAGAGTCCCTCTTGTTGGGGGGGATCTGGCTGTTTTTATTAAGTTTTCTAGTCTATACTCTCTAACAGCCAGCAATTCTACTTAACTATATCTCACCTAAAGAAACAATGACACTTAAGACCAAAGAAGCATGCACAAACATGCTTAATAAAGCATTTATTTTTAATGATGAAAATTAGAAATTAATGTCTAGGATTCCTATTGTTCTCAATATTCACATGTCCATGTACATTGCTCATAAACACACTCACATAAATACAAATACGTACATATTTATAAACATAGTCTATGCACATAGACTATTTAATTGAATGCCTATAAGAATAAGATACCATGTCCTTCTATCATTTCACTTTCTCAGCCCTATAATATCACATAAAAAATCCATTCACATCTATTGATACAGCTTAAAAAATTCATTATCTATGATGCTTACATAATCCTCCTTAGTGTGGCTGTATCCTAATCTATTCCACAGTCTTTAAATGAGGGGTATTTGTTGTGGTTGTGGTTAGAAGTCACTGAAAATATACACAACTATGTCTTTGAATACTCCTAGTACTTTTATTTCAATACAGTAGTGTCTCTAGAAATTGAACATCTATAAAAAAAAAATTCTCCAGGATAACCAAGGACAGATGGGAGCCTCCTGCAAGAGAATAGGATTGAAAGATGTTTGGGAGTCAGATACACAGCATTTTCATGGTTGTATTGTCAAGTCTACCACAGAAGGGCTTTAAATCTGGGGAAAAAAAGTTATGGATGAGTTTTCCAAATGTTATGCCTATCCCCTGTTGATGAGGTAGGTAATTGGGACATAGAAAAACTGGATAAGATTAAGCGGACACTTCATGCAGAGATGGGCACAATAAAGGACAGAAATGGTAGGGACCTAACAGAAGCAGAAGATATTAAGAAGAGGTGTCAAGAATACAGAGAACTATACAAACAAGATCTTAATGACCCAGATAACCACAATGGTGTGATCGCCCACCTAGAGCCAGACATCTCAGAATGTGAAGTCAAATGAGCCTTAGGAAGCATCCCTGCAAACAAAGCTAGTGGAGATGATGGAATTCCAGCTGAGCTAGTTCAAGTCTTGAAAGATGACGCTGTGATGCTCTCGATATGCCAGCAAATTTGGAAGACTCAGCAGTGGCCACGAGACTGGAAAATATTAATTTTTCATTCCAATCCCAAAGAAGAACAATGCCAGTGAAAGTAAAAGTCACTCAGCTGTGTCCATGGAATACTCTACGCCAGAATACGGGAGTGGGTAGCTGTTCCCTTCTCCAGGGGATCTTCCCAACCCAGGAATCGATCCGGGCTCTCCTGCATTGTAGGCAGATTCTTTACCAACTGAGTTATCAGGGAAGCCATTGGGAGATAAAGAATGTGGTTTTTCTGCAGGCTGACCATCCACAGACAAGTCCGATGTCAGCTTTTTCCTAATGTGTTTTATCCAGGACAAGTCTTACCAAATTCAGAGACAAAAGACACTCCTGCCTTGAGAAACAAATATTAAGATTAGTAAAAAAAAAAAAAAAAAAAATCATTACAAGATGGGTAAATAGAAACAAAAATGAAACACATGCATTCTGCATTCATTTTAACCTATAAGCAAGAGGGATTTTAAAAATAAAACAAAATTAAATAAATAAAATTTAAAAAATTCATTTTATGTTTTATGAAGAATTTGAAATAAGTTAGAGAGCTAGACACATGATGATTCTTAGGTTTCTAGGTGGATATATGGAAGAGACAAGATGATGAGTTCAGTTCTTGACTCATGGGTTTTGTATAGTTAGTTTGGGGACACTCTAAGGAAAAGTATCAAGTAGAAAACTGGATACATAGGTCTGGTGCTCAAAGATTGTCTTGGATATATACAAATAAGACGGCAATTTAACCCAAGAAGTCAATTTCTAGTTGGCTGATGTGCCAAGAGTCTCCAAAGTGGCTGCAGGGATAAACAACTTTTTATGTGTCAGAAACTTGAAATCATGAGTGGTAGAGAAGGTGAGATTAAAGAAAGGGAGAAAAGACATTACTGTTAATTACACTTCTTTTTTATATTTGAAACTGCAGTAAGTGGTGAAAAGGTAACACAACGAAAAGACAATAGTTACTTTCATTACACAGCCATGTCTGATGATTTAGACATTAAAGGAAGCATTTTATTTTATCTTTTTTGGGGGATGGCTAAATATAAAGATACATTTTGGTTCTTTTATTTAACACATTATATTAAGACAAATACTTATATAAAGAAGATGTGGGTGCTGCTCTCTGATTTATTTCAAATTCTTCATAAACAGAAAATTAATTTTGCCTTATTTTAAAAATCCCTCTTGCTTGTAGGTTAAAACGAATGTGTTTTATTTATATTTCTATTTGCCCATATTGTAATAGTATGGTTTTCCCCCCACTAATATTAATATTTGCTTCTCAAGGCAGGAGTGTCCTTTGTCTTTGAACACAGTAAGACTTGTCCTGGATGAAACACATTAGGAAACAGCTGACATCCCTTTGTTCTAAGGCTAGTCAGCTGATGGGTCAGGCTATGGAAAAACCAACAGCAAAAGAGAGGAGGCCAAACAGTGGGGTGAAAGGATTCTATGCACTATCTTCTGGGCTGGGACTCAACAGTGGGACTTTTGTATATCTCAGTGTAGAAATAAGAACTTGCTATCGAGGACACTGATGATCATGGTGTGTATTTTAATTGCATAAAAAATTATTTGTTGATAAATAAGTAATGAAAATATCACATTCTATTGGTCTATTACAAATTTTTAATATAACTATGAAGCATTCATATCTATATCCAAGTTAGTGAGGGAACTCCAATCTTTCCCAAAAATACATATTTTTAAACCAGAAGTATTTCACTGCTTTTGGCATATGCTCTGAACTGGAAAATTCATCCTAGTAGTCCTTGTGAATATTATAACTCTCAATATATAGATATAAAGGGTTGAATAAAAATAGTGAAAAGCAAGAAGAATGGCATACAGGTAAAGGTGGTTAACTCTGATCTGTTTATTCTCATCTCTCCATGGACATAAATCAATTTTAGAAGGTCAAGAGAGTTTTTAGTGTACCATTTTCACCTTGCTACACCTGGAAAAATACAATTCAAGCAAATTCATATAAGGTTTTCAAAGTAATTCATTTTATAGACTATGTTGCCAGAGCCCACAGTGAATGCTGGGAGGGACTGGGGGCAGAAGGAGAAGGGGACGACCAAGGATGAGATGGCTGGATGGCATCACAGACTCAATGGACTTGAGTCTGAGTGAATTCCAGGAGATGGTGATGGACGGGGAGGCCTGGCGTGCTGCAATTCATGGGGTCTCAAAGAGTCGGACACGACTGAGTGACTGAACTGAACTGAACCCTTCTGTGATGTGAGGGGATAAATCTGAGGGTCACATCTGCCAATGGTTTAGCTCTAAATTTAAAACTGTCTGACCAGGTATTAGGCTACATTACCTTCAGCTCCACCCAGTGTAACTTACTGTGGCCAAAGCCTCAAATAAATCATTAAACTTATCTCTGAGCAGAATTTTTCAAAGTGTTTTTAGCAGAAAATCCATATTTGCCCAGGTAAATATAGCATCTTGGTTAGATATATATTGGAAATGTTCTCCTTAATATAGTTAATGACTATTCTTAAATTGTAGGATTTATTAGAGCCTTTGATGCACTAAAACACGATGATAACCCACAATGATCTCTAGGAGATAAATATTTTATATAACTTTTATCCACCCACACTTAAGATCATACAACACTTTTTGAAACAACGTCTACTGCTAATACTTAAAAGAACATGAATAAACAGCAGAAAACCATTTTTAAAACTTCCTTATATGAACCAGGAGCGATTCAGTAAACCAGAAATAGGTCTAAAGGACATGTGGGTTGACAGTCTGTCTCAGTTCTGCTCCAGCTCCCTAAGCAGCTCCGATTGTCCACCCGTGAAATGGAAATGCCCTAATGCCTGATGTTTGCATTCCTGGACTGAGGATTGCAAGGTGGAGGGCACAGTATAGGATCACACACCGAACTATAGAAATTACTTGCATGTCTATCAAGATTTTAATGTTTATTTTTCTGCTTTGCCTTTATTTCTAGTAATTTGATAAATGGGGTTTTTGACTGGGCTTAAGATAAACAGATATAATGTTAATAATGCCAGAGTATTTATCCACATAAAAGTTTAATGGAAGTGTTTTGTGCATTCGTTAAAGAATCATAGATTATCACAATTGTCTTGCTGTGCTCTCATGGGAGATATGAAATGTTAGTAATTTAGGATTCACTGAAAAATTATAAATGCTTAAAATTAAATCTAATTCAGTGCATTAGTCAAGAAGTTTGTGCTGTGGAGTCTGGAGGTCATTTCAGGTTACCGAAAACTTCCGGACACTTTAATAGACACTGAGGATAGAGAGATGAAAAAGACCCAGTGAATTCTCTGGTGAAGTGGTCAGAGCAGAAGAATAATCTGGTCCACGTGGGGTTGAGGGGAAAGGGTGATATACTTGGAGGAGCTTCCAGTTTTGCTGGTGAAGTGGTCAGAGTGAAAGAGTAAGCCAGTTGATGCAGGTTGAAGGGAAAGGGTAATGTACTTTAATCAGGAACATGGATGCAAGGAGGGCAGGTCAGGGGACAAGGGATAAGATCGATGAAGGAAGAAGGGTAGTATCGAGACCCAGGGGACCTTGTACACCATGCTGAAGAGTCTGGACTTTTTCATACAGGCACAAAGAAAGTCAAAGTGGAGCAGACAGGTCAACTGGGAGACAATTCCAACAGTCCAGGCAATGCAGCAGAAAGGCCTGATTTACCACTGAACAACAGGTGTTCATCAAAGAACTCATGTGTCCATCAACACTTGGGACTCTAGAGATACTGTGATGAACACAACAGCTAGTCTCTGCCTTCTGGGCACATACAACTCAATGTAAAATATGTGAATAATTAAATAACTGCATGTATGCAAAAAGCTTTACAGTCCATGGAGATCTCCAGGCCAGAATACCGGAGTGGGTAGCCTTTCCCTTCTCCAGGGGATCTTCCCAACTCAAGGATCGATCCCCAGTTTCCCGCTTTGAAGGCAGATTCTTTACTAGCTGAGCCACCAGTGAAGCCTAAGAATACTGGAGTAGGTAGCCTATGCCTTCTCCAGCAGATCTTCCCAACCTAGGAATCGAACCGGATTCGAATATGCATTTCAGGCAGATTCTTTACCAACTGAGCTATGAGGGAAGCCCAATGTAAAATACGTGAATGATTAAATAACTGCATGCATGCAAAAAGCTGTAAAGGAAATTTTAATGGTGTTACTAATACATAATACAGAGTCACCTAACCTTTTCTACAGAAGCCAGAGGACATTTCCCAGGGTTAGCAGGATCTAAGATGAGATAAAAATGAACAGCAGCTCTAGCATCAGTCAGATAAACATGTTGGGGAGTATGGTTGGGAAATAGCCTACTTCCAGAAAAATGTAACTGACAAGAGTCAAGGGAGAGGACTGTATGCTAAAAAAATCAAAGAGAACTCTAGCATGGCTAGAGTGAAGAAGGGGTAAAAGTGGTTTGAGATGAGGGTAAGGTGATGGTAAAGGCCAGATATGCAAAGCATTAAAGGTAAATATAAATGCTTTTAGATTCTATTCTAAGGTTAACAGGAAGCCACCAAAAGATTTTATGTATAATATAGTTTACATTTGGAAACAGTATCCTGACTTTTGTCTAGAGGATAGAGTTGAGATTCTAACGTGGTTATGGAAAAATTAGTTAGTTAACTGTAAGCTCTAACAAGGCAGCTGCAGGTGCAGGTGGCATAAACTCAGTGTCCAGCTCTGTCTGGTACATTGAAAGCACTCAATATATATTTGTTGCATGTTTAGATAAATGAACGAGATTATCTGTTATTTTTGTCCATTTTTATCCATCCCAAAATTTTCTTAAATGATAAAAACTGTTTTTCAAGGTCTAAACTTTTTTGTTTTTGGGAAACATCTTCACTGTAAGGGCAGACATTTTCATTTTCTCTGAATGACCTTGAGGCATTAATTCTAAAATGTCTAGAAATATTTTTAGTGTGTCATTTGGATGACAAATGAAAAGGCACATTGCTCCTCTGAGTTCCCACAGTCTCAAGAAGCACAGGCCAATAAAAAGAACAAACATATAAATGGAAATTATTTACTGGAATACACCAGTTCTCAATTTGTATGACTCAATTTTCAACAGTATACATTATAACTTTTTATAACGGCTTTATTGTTATATAATTCACGTACCGTAAAATATACTCTTTTGAAATGTGCAACTCAGTGAACTTTACTGTGTTAACAGAAATGTGCAACTATCACTTCTATTTAATTTTACAATATTTTTATCTCTCCCCTGCAAAAATTCCTATATACATTAGCAGTAATTCTGTGTTCTTTCATCCCCTCTCCAATCTCTGGTAGTCACTAATCTATTGTCTATCTCAGTGATTTTGCTATTCTAAATATTTCATATAACTAGAGTAGCATAATATGTGGTCTTATGTTATAATTTCTTTTATATAGCATATTTTCAAGGTCCAATCATTGTAGCATAAGTCATGTAACAGGTATCAGTATTCTTTTTTATTGCCAAATAACATTCCATTGTATATCCGTTATTTCTCCATTCATCAGTTGATACGCATTTAGGTCATTTCCACTTTTTGACTTTTATGAATATCCATGCATACGTTTTTCAAACATATGTATTCAATTCTTTTGGATATATTCCTCAGCATAAAATCATCGGGTTATATGGTGGTTTAGTGGGTAAAGAATCAGCCTGTNATGAGTCTGAGTGAACTCTGGGAATTGGTGATGGACAGGGAGGCCTGGCGTGCTGCGATTCATGGGGTTCTCAAAGAGTTGGACATGACTGAGCGACTGAACTGAACTGAACTGACCTGAACCCAAGATTAAAACCTGGAGGTTACCTTGAAATGTGACCTTTTCCCAACTGTGATATCCAGCATCACACATCTACTATTGGTTGATGGGATGAAGTGGGATCTCCTTCAAATAAGACTATTCATATTATGTAGACAAATACAACTCAAGATCATTGATGAGTTTAGTACGTAGCCTAACACTGACCCTCTTGTACCCTACCATGCCCTATCCCTGGCTATTTTTATCACTATATTTCCCTTGAGTGATTTTGCCACCAAGAACGCTCCATCTACTTACTCTAGGCTCAGAATGAACACAGAGATAGCTGAAATGGAATAAGGAGAGAGCAAGCTTCATTTTTAAGAGCTGGGACAGTCTGCCTGTCCCTGCTGCTGAAGTGTTGTCAGCCACCAGCCCTGGGGTCCACGCAGGTCCTGTGGGCTCAAAGAGAGAAGAAAAGCAGAAGGGGGAAAAAGATCACAGATACACTTCACGTTCTTGATATGTAAAGATTTTGAAAATTCCTATGATTTCTTCCTTAGTAGTCAAATGTCAAAACAGAGAAGTGAGTTGAAACCCTACCCAGGACCCACACAAGGCTGCCCAACATTTGCCCCCCACACACTCAAGGCCAGCCAGTCACAGACAGGGACACTGAGTCAGAACCTTCTCTGATCATTGTGGATTGGATTAGGTCTCCAAAGTCACAAAATGAGGAGTTTATTAAAGAAGAGGAGGGTCAGCGGCCACTGTTGGGGACCTGCAACCCTTCACCTGGGAGCTTCTCAAACAGGAATAACTGCAGACAGAGGAAGACATCATCCTGCTTAGTTCTTGGGGCAGCCAGGAAAACACTTGGCATGGCCAGAGCTGCTGGCCATCCCCTCTGACCTATGGAGCCTAGTCCCCACCCTAGTATCATGCGATGTGACCACTGACATTGTGGGTTCAGACATGGGGGGCACGTTTTGAGAGGCACTGTTTTTCCTGTCACTTCCACCACTTCTGATGTGAAATGTTCTGATTTCTAGGCACCAGCGAGGCTCTCTGGGAAGAATTCTCAATGCAACACGGCATGGTCTCTTTTGGCCATAGGAATTTAGCCAGTTGAGATGAGTCATCGGTGGTCTTGGGTGCCATGGGAGTCCCACTGATGATGCTCTGTGTGCTGCTGATCCTGGAGACTCCATGCCCAGGAGTGGGAATGCTGCCAAGGGAGCTTAGCATAGACCCAGATCCCCTAGAGAGGCTGAGAGAAATGACGACTTGTATAGTCAGAATGGAGGTTGTGTGCTTAAAACTTTGCATTTCTGTGCATGGAGATACAAAGACTTGCCCTTCCCGGGGGGGAGGGGGGGAGGGGATATAAAATTACTGAGAAGTTTTGCTACTTTGAAAAGACTCTGGATATGTTAAATAAACCAGACTGGAAGCCAAACTTGAGAACTTACTGTAAGACATGGGAAAGGGAAAGGCCATGGATAAAGAGCTGAGATGCTACATTTCTTTACTTGGGCTTACACCAGATACTTACAGAAAGCACAGGAAGGAGAAAAATCTAAATGTTTATAAGTTTAGCTGATGGCTGACATAAGCAAGACTAAATTTTTTTAAGGAAATGCATCAAAGTAAATGTAACAAGAATACAACCAAAACAGCCTTCAAAATCCATCAGAAGAATGGAGAACAGCTTCAGATAGCAGCAACAGAAACTTTGGAGGTAAATTCCAATCTTCAGAGAAGCATAAAGCTCTTTTCTTAAGACTCAAAAATGGAAGGGAAGAATGGGTAAATATAATTTTGAAGCAAAGAAAAAAAAAAGACTCTCATAAAACTTCACCTTTGGAGTGAGTTCTTAATAATAAAGACAGTCTGATCAAGCCTCTAAGTGAACACTTGCTAGAGGTGAGTGATTGGGCTGCTGTTCTTGTGGAAAGACAACATGAACTGTGGAAACCTGGAGCAGCATATTCCAAAGGCATGGAGAATGGAGACTTCTTAATTCATAAAGCCAAAAGACTGCTGATTTATGAGATTGATTTAATATTATTTAACACTCTCAAAACCAGGCAGCAGATGTACACAAAATTACCTGCAAAATCTAAAGTTATCAATGTACTTAAAAATTATCTGCATTAAAAATCAATTCATTGCAAATCTCCAACCAAGAAGGCTCTGCTGCATTAAGAAAACATTCAGGTAGAAAGGGAACAGCAAAAACTCCAACAGAAATAACACATCACATCCTTGCCGAACTTCATCAAGGGAAAAAAAATTTCATGCAATATTCAATTTAAAGAGAATTTATTCCATTTAAAGTAGACTAGAAGTGTCCAAACCAGCTGAAAACATCAGTGCTACATATGAACTGCTATATACTTATAAAATTCAAGCAAAAATTATTTCAGAAAAATCAAAAAGAATAGCTGGGTATTATTAAAACCTTTTTATTCCAAGAAGTCAAAAGCTTATATTACAGGAAAAAGAGTTCTGTTAGCTCAGAGAAAATAACGTAACAAAGCAGATGTATACATGATGCAAAAACTGAGCAAGAAATCTTTAAATTTCTTCAAAACCTTTAATTCTGAAAAGTATCCTTCCATTCCCAATTTCATAAAGAAGCATGTTTGATAGGGGCCTGAGACTACAACCTTGAACCCTCAAGACAACAGATTCCTGAGGAAGGAGAAGCATCTGGCTTTGATGGTGAGGGAGTGGAAAGGACCATGCCAGACATCTACCAGTTGTCAACCCCCGGCTCCCTCCAGTCTGGCCAACTCGATCCTGGCTCAGTAAGTCCTCCAGGAGAGAAAGACAGAGCTGGATAGTTAAAAATCATGATCTTAACAAGAAAGCATGTAAATAAATACTGAATAAAAAAGGGAGTCAAAAGTCTAGAAAGAAAGCAAGAAGTCAGAATGAAAGCCTTCACATAGCTGACAGCTAAGATGGCCAAGACTAGTCCCTATCTTCAACATATTCCCTTCCACAATACCAGGCATGGCAATTGAAGATGCAGACAGTCATTCACCATAAGGGTGAACTGTCCAACAACTAGAGCTGTCCACAAACCTGATGGACAACTTTTCCTGGAGATCTTTGTCCAGATTTCCCTTTAAAGGACTTGAAGCCATCATAAGACATTTAATAATTTTTTTTTCTTTCTCAAGAAATGAAGTAAAAATAAAGAACCATGGTTATCAGTACTTAATCTTGAGTAATTCATACCATAGTCTTTTTCAGAAAGGTAAAAATCACAAGTTAATCATGCAACATTCTCAAAGTCTTATGAAATAGCTATCCTTAAACTATCCAAGTTTGTTATCTAATGTGTTCCTAAAAGTAATGTAGACTTACTGCATATAAGGTACCTGAGTCTTGATTGGCCCTAATTACTGCCAATCATTTCAAGAGAGGTTATCAAAAGGCCAAAGTGACCACCCCTCCTCTCATGATTCACAAGTATAGGGGCAAGTCTTCAAAAGAAGAAAGATTCAGATCTAATCAGACATGTAAAGAAAATTCTTACCAGCAGAGGTTAAAATATAGAACTATCTCGTATATCATAAAATTTGAGTAGACAATCCATGGACAATAGAACTTGCCTCTAGAAAAGGAAATAGCAATTCACTCCAATATTCTTGCCTGGAGAATTCCATGGGCTGAGGAGACTGGTGGGCTCTGGTCCATGGGGTCCAAAGAGTCACAACTGAGCAACAAACACTTTGACTTGCCTCTAGTCAGAAAATTCCACCTCGTTCAACATTTGAAAAGAACTAAACGGGCTTAATATTGAGAAGAAAACCCACTAATTATTGCTATATGTTTTTCTGCTACCAATTCTGTAATAGCAAGCTCCCTGTAACTATTTAGCATCCAGAATTAAGTGTGCAAAAACTTTTCAGAGATCTCTATGTATTAATAGAATGATGAGTTGGACCAAATGACCTTCTCTCATGGTCTAATGAATCTTTCTTTTCTCCTTTCCTTTTCTGTTAACTTATAGATTTTCCTATTTCCAGTTAGCCCACTATCATTGGACTCTATCTGAGCTGCCTTTTACCCTAAAAACTTATATCTTCCCCTTTCAATTACTTCTAATTTAATTCTTATGCCATTGCCTTTTCTCTTGTTAAGCTCCAGTCTTATTTCTCAAGAGAAACAACTCATTTGAACAATTACAATAATTTGAACAATAATTTGAGAAACAGTAATTACAAGTTCAACATTAGGTCACCCCATTAGTTAAACAAAAATTAGGAAAAGGTGAACTTGATATCTTTTTGAAAACATCATCAGGATATATCAAATGACATTATGCTGGTATTTTCAATGAAGTCTTGTCAAGCTACTCATACATTTTATACACAGGTAGCTTATTTTTAACCTATGGTCACAGCTCTTCATTCTCTGGTAGCCAAATACAAGGGCTCCCCTGGTGGCTCAAGTGGTAAAGAATTAACCTGCATGGTAGGAGCTGTACATTCAATCCCTGGGTCAGGAAGATTCACTGGAAGGGGAAATGGCAACCCATTCCAGTATTCTTGCCTGGAAAATCCTATGGACAGAGGAACTTGGTGTGTGTGCTACAGTCCATGCATCACAGAGAGTCGGACATGACTGAATTGACTTAACATGCATGCACACAGCCAAGTACAAAAATATACATGAATGAAAGCTCCTAAACAAAATTAACTTTGCTTCAGAAACAATGCCTTCTTGGCTTTGTGTAGATTGTTGGAGGAGGTCACTGAGAGGATATGACTGCTGGTTCACCCAAGAGCAGGACCCAGGCAATCAGAGGCTCCTCATCCATCTACCACATCCTTGAAATATATGGGTCACCCACCATTCCCACACTAGGAGTGGTTTCAGGGACACAGCCTTGAGAGACTAATGTGTTGCCTTAGTTTGTCCCATAGTCTCTATTATGTACAATGGAATATACATGATTTTTAGGAAAATATATACCACATAGGACTTCCCTGGTGGCTCAGATGGTAAAGCATCTGCCTACAATGCGGGAGACCTGGGTTCAATCCCTGGGTCGGAAAGATCTCCTGGAGAAGGAAATGGCAACCCACACCAGTACTCTTGCCTGGAAAATCCCGTGGACGGAAAAGCCTGGTAGGCTACAGTCCATGGGGTTGCAAAGAGTCAGACATGACTGAGCAACCTCACTTATATACCACATTATTGAAAAAACAGAACAAAATTTAGCGTTTTACTATAAATAATCCAGGCTATTATTTTAATTTCTTTTCAATTTATATATAAAGATATCAATGAGATACCTAAAAATACACATCAACTTATTAGGTTTTCATTTGACAGATTCAGATAAATATAGATGTGTAGAGAAGTAGTGATCAGATATCCCTTTTCTCAACAACAAAGTTTAATTAGAGTGCATTAGTGTGTACGATACAGACACTTAAACGTAATTTTGATAGGTTTTAAAACTGAAGTACGTAGCCATCCTGAAGTAATTTGGATGCAACCAGCTGAAACTGTACTAATGGTGCAAAGGTAAGAGACGTGGAAAATTGGTTTTCTATTTAAAAATACAGAGTGGGACTTTTATTATTAAAAATTATGCTTTGGAACCCAGTTCAGTTCAGTTCATTCACTCAGTCGTGTCTGACTCTTTGTGACCCCATGAACTGTAGCATGCCAGGCCCCACAGTCCATCACCAACTCCCGGAGTTCACTCAGACTCACATCCACCGAGTCTGTGATGCTATCCAGCCATCTCATCCTCTGTCATCCCCTTCTCCTCCTGCCCTCAATTCCTCCCAGCATCAGAGTCTTTTCCAGTGAGTCAACTCTTTGCATGAGGTGGCCAAAGTTCTGCAGTTTCAGCTTCAGCATCATTCCCTCCAAAAAAATCCCAGGGCTAATCTCCTTCAGANTTCTGTTAAAAAGTCTACAATCTTTATTTCAGACTGGTTTTCCTCTGATTTAGCTTTATTATTTAAACAAAATGATTAAAATCTGGGAAAAAGTTTAAAATCGTATTACAGCAACACTTAAAAGTTTCCCTTACTATTATATACATTAAAATTTTAGTTTTCTTAACTATATATTAATTTTACTACCCCTTTGAATAAGAGATTGCACACTCTGAAATATCAACATTCTCATTAAATACTGAACACAAAATGGCTTTTTAAATTGGACTTATTTTACAATATTCTTCACCATGCAATTAACTCATCACAATATAAGGATTTTTCTTTTAACCTGGATTGAATCTAATATTGACATAGTCCAGTTAACTGAATTCCCTAAACATATACTAGGCACGCATTTTTGAATGTGTTCTTTGAAATGTTCTTAAATCCAATCAATGATGAGAACTGTTGCTCCATATACACTTCTTCTTTAATGCCTAGAGATAAATATACTTTTGTGAATCTTTGGACCTAATAAATTCATAAATTTTAATTTATAAACACATATCAGAAACTGAACAATCTAGAAGTCAATAATTTGGATGATTTTGTTAGTGATTTTTCTGAAAAGTTCATAAAGTCAAACTCAAATTTACTAAAATTATTTGTTTGTATTAACTCTGAATTTGCAAGAACTATCACTCTGTTTACTATGAAGTTGTGTCCTTCCGTTTATGGAACTAACATGATTTTAACAAGAATTTAAACTTGTCAAAAGAATTGTCAAATGAACAAAGTATTTTGCATCTCTGTAAAAGAATAACCAACATTTAAATCAGCATTTATAAATCCAAAGGTAGGATGGGTACTGAATAATTAATCAAATCTACTTAATTATTAAAAGGAAACTATACATTGTTTTGACTATAAAATTTTAATAAATAAAACATATTCCTTACTCAAGCTATATAAGTAATAGCTTTTTATTTATTTGCAAAAAACTGTAACATATTTAGAATAAACATTTGTAACAAAGAGTTTAAGAAATAGTCTAGAAAAAATTATCTTCTTGTTGTTTTTCCATTGAGAATTTCAATAAGCTCTTCTTTTCAATGACACCAGATTAAGTATACCAAGACAGCAAATTTCCAACTTTCCTTTTAATGTCTAAGAATGGTTGATTGAATTGAAAACTGCAATCTAATAATTGAATAAAAAACAATTTCTCCCAGCTTTATGAGAAAATTAATTTATGTATTATCTCATTAAGTAGAAACTGAATTTGGAATGCATTAAGTTTTTCTTCATCTACTTCAGTTTTCAACATTAACACTGTGAAAACTTAATAACAGAACACCTATGACTAGAAACTTTATATTAAGTTTTTCCAGCACACATTCCCTTTAGAGACATTTCATTATAGGTACAAAGAACGACTGACATTTAAATCAAGGATTTTAATTTAAATAAAGCTGGTAGTGAAAGAAAAGTCAAATGATTTGAAATTGAATTTGACAAATTGCAAAATGAGTGAAGATTTACACTCAGGTAGGTTTTCTGCAATGTGAGAAACAATATTTATGAGGCTTTTTACTGCTTTAAATATTAAGTTGATTTCAAAACTAATGATCATGAAATAACAGCTATAATAACCTCCCCACCATGACATGAACAGACATTTTATGACCCTTTTCATATTTCATATTTTTATCATTTTCTATATATGAACATTTTAAGATACAAAATTTGAAGATATTTTTATAATATAAGGCCACAGACATCCTCAAATATAGCAATGAAAAAGATGAAGAAATATTAAGTCATATCAACCATGGATAATCAGATGATCTTACAATGTATATCTGGGTTGAAGAGAAATTTTTAGAGTTAACTTACATATTTGTGTATTACAATTCTCAAGTCACAGATTTTGTTACTGTAACAGATAATTCATTACTATTCTGCTATATTAGAGCTAGTTTATGCCAGAGAACTATGTATCCCTCTGTACTGCATTATAGATAGATGAATAGATAGCTAGATCATTTAAAGAGCAATTTCTTGACCAGTTTTTATCACAGATGTATTACAATGAATTCTTCCTGCTCTTCTTTCTTTGCAAAAAGGCCTTCCAATGATTTTAAAACAGTCACATGTAATAATTCATTTAATTATCAGAAGGTCACAAAAATTACTCTGAAGATATAATAAAAGAAGCAATTACCTATTTCTCTAGTCTGTGTTTATACTGAATTCATCCCTATGATATTTGCAAATTTCTAATTTTTTCATAATAAACTATAATAAAATATATAATAAATGTTTTCCAGAATATTAATTTAATGACATATTTTAAACATTATAATTATACTTCTTTAGAAATTAGTCATCTATACAAATAAATAGTAAGTTTGTATCACCAAGAATTAACATGTTGGTAAGTAATCTAGTCTCTTAGGATAAGCACTGTATGGAAAAATCCTTTCTCAACTTTTCTCCTTCCTGCTTTTCCTCCCCATCAATTTGGTATATCATGGTGCTTCATATTTTCTTCTAATATCATCTTGTAATCATTTATTTTCTAAACGTTAATTTATGGTATTGGCAAGAATTTAAACTCAATTAAGCATTTGTGTAACCAATAAAATCAGTGCCAAACAATGCACAGCAGATTGTTTCATGAATTATTGTGGGTTGAAGATTTTAAATCAAGTCTAAGCCTTCTAAGAATCTTAAAATAAGCCCAGAAACACAGTCTAGAAACACAAAACAATCATAAGGAACAATATCTCATTCTCTAATACATATGTCCTTCAACTTTTACACAGAACAAGAAGCTGATGGTCTTTTCGGTGTTTCCTCTCCCTCTTTTGCTTTTTGGTTAGTTTTATAATCTAACACACTGATCTCCTTACTTCAATGAACAAAACCCTTTATGGTCACTCTCTCATAATCTTTACTCTCATTTTCTTTCTGACATCTCAAACAATGAGATGTTGGGTATTTTCAGCTTATTCTGGTATATTGTCTATTCTGTCTTCCATACACTCACATCTAGTTTATTTTGCCACATAGTACTTGATTCATCCATTCAATCAACATTTTTCAGCAACTTCTGTAGACCTCAAAGCTACAGCTAAAAACCATACACATTTTTTTCCTCATGTGGCTTATAATCTAAAAGGTAGGAGAATATTATAAATGCCAATAAATAAATATGACTTGTGTGCGAAGTTAAGTACTATAAGAAAAAAGCGGTAAAGGACAGGAGGTGATGTGGCGGTATCTTGGATGGCTTTAGGTCAATTTGTCCATAACCAGTTCAATAACAGAATTAACCATAAGTAAATCATCTGATTGATCGATTACCAAAGGCAAGCTTTCTGAATTTACCAAATATCTCTAAACTCTTCAAACTATATGTAATGTTTCATCATTTGGCAAATTAAAAAAAAATGATGTTGGCAAACTGGTTTGGACAAATTGACTTTTTAGTGACTGACCATTTTATATAAGGTGAGCAGGAAAACCTCTGAGGCGGTAATGTCTGAGCTGGGACCTCAGTAATGACAGAACCAGTCATGCGGAGAGGGGGCGTGGTTTGCAGATTCCGAGAAACTGGACTGCGAGGTTCTGAGCTGTGAAGAAGCTTGTTGACTTTGGAAAAAAGAGAGGCATGTCAGTGTTACTGGAGACCAGTGAGTGAGTGGAAAGAAAGGTCAGAGAAGCAGGCAGGAATCACTGCACGCTCACAGAACCACGGAAAGGGGTTTGGGGTTTAATATGTATAATAAGCTACAGAATAATTTTAAACATGGAGGAATATGATGTGGTTTGCATATTAAAGGATCTGGTTTGTACATTAAAAGCGAATCAGCTGTTGGAGCAAGGGCATGATTGAAAGCAGGAAGTCCAGGGAATGGACTTCACTAACACAAGTATAAAAATAATACGAGTGACAAGCACTGGGGGTTGTACTATAGCGGTCGCGGGGCAAGTTGCAAGAAGTGATAGCATTGACCATATGTTCTGCATGTGAGCTAAATTGCTTCACTTGTGTCCAACTCTTTGCAACCCTATGGACTATAGCCCGCCAGGCTTCCTTGTCGAAGGGATTCTCCAGGAAAGAATACTGGAGTGGGTTGCCATGCTCTCTCTTCCAGGGGCTCTTCCTGACCCAGGGATTCATCCTGTGCCTCATGTCTCCTGCATTGGCAGGCAGGTTCTTTACTACCAGCGCCACCTGGGAAGCCCCATATGTACTGAGGAAGAGCCAAAAGGACTTACTGTCATATGGCAAGTGTAGGATGCAGAGGAAACGAAGGAAAATTCTGAAGACTGGACCTCAGCACTGGGATGTGCACTGATGCCATTAACTCAGATAAGTACGACTATGGCTACATCATGTTTGAGGTGTGAGTCCGAAATTAAAATTTCTGTTTTGGACATGTTAAGATTGGTATAATACCAATTAAAAATTCAAATGATGGGGAAACTTGAAGTTGGTGATATAGATCTGAGAAGGAGGAGTCACAGTGCTGGATGAAATAACCAGAAGAGAAAAGATAAGGAAGAGTGGTGAGGAAAAGGAGAACAGCCAGCAGGAAGCATGAGAATGAGAAAGCAGTGAAGGAAAGGGAAAATGAGGAAAGTGGAGTCTGCAAGAAACCACGGGAAGAAAGTGATTCAAGAAAAAAATATTCCATCATCTCAATGCCATTAAGAGATCAACTGAGATGGGAATCACAATTGCGCATGGAAGCTGACAAGAGAGGCTCTTACTGGCATTGCCAAAAGTTGCCTCAGCAGAATGGGAGCACAGAAGAGAATAGGAATTGAAGCAAGTATGGACAACTTCCTTGCAAATGTTTGCTTTAGTGGAAGTAGAGAACCCAGTCCAATGCCCGAGGGATATTCAAGGTCAAAGGGTTTTATGTTTTTTGGAGAAGGAGAATTTATTGGATATTCCTACACTAAGAGGAGTAATTTGGTAGATAAATGAAAACTGATGACTAAGGAGAGGGCATGGGAACTATGTGAGAAAATCCTTTGAATAAGAAAAACAATGTGATCTAGGGACATGGGTCTGCTGCATTTCATTGCACCTAGATTCTTTACTGTCTGAGCCACCAGGGGAGCTAACTATAATTATTCCTCTTTTTGAAAACTAACTAATATTATCGCTGTAGCAAAACTTAATGAAAAGCGAACCCTAATGTGTTGTGCTAGAATCAAATGAGCTGAGTATTTCCTAACACTTGGAATTAACTGAAAATGTCATCTTTATGTCTGAAAAATATATGTGAGATCTTTATCACCAGACACATATGGAGAAGGAAATAAAAACTCTTGCTCTTTTACCATATGCAACCCTTTTTTAAGAAGCTTATATTTGAAGAGACTGCAAAGGAAGACGCACTAGAATTTAGTTAGAATGAGAAAGTCAAGTTCCACGCAAGATAAAGTCTGAGAAAATGGGAATTGTTGCTGGTGATGGTCTGCAAATCCCATTAAGGAAGGGCAGAAGGTTTGAGCAGGCTGAGATCATTGATAGGGGCTTTCCTGAGCCACTGACATGGTTCAGAGGTCTCCCGCAACTTCTTCCTAACCAAGCGGAATGCTCTTCTAAGGCTCACACTCTCTCGGCTACTCTAGTCCCTATGTTTGGTGATAGTCTCTTCCATCTGAGTGATATTTTCCCCTTTCACTCATTCTTCTACATCCTAGACCAACTTTTCCAAAGCCATGGTTCTTGTTCCATATGACCTCACTCAAACAGTAGTAAACAGTAAACTCCCAAGCTAATGACTCCCAAATCTACATACATTTCTCAGTGATTCCCAAAGTTTTCATTGCAGGATCCTTTATATTCTTACAAGTTATTGAGAAACATAGAGAGCTTTTTACCTTGATGGGTTACATTTATTAATATATATTATTTTAAAACTAAAACTTGATTCTTTAAAAATATGTACTAATTATACCTAAAAATAAGCAGAACAAATGTATCACATTGGAATAAATTATATATTTTGTTACAAAATGACATGTTTTCCAAAACAAAATGTTGGTGTGAAGCATGGCATTATTTTATATTATTGCAAATTTCATTACTGCCTGCCTTAATAATCAAGAAGAGCTGTATTCCCATATCTGCTTCTGAATTGAATTTGTTATAAAATGCTGTTTTGGTTGAGATATATGACAAAAATCCAGCCATTTACATATACGCAGTTGCCAAAGGAAGGTATATTTAATTGTCTTTTCGAATAATTATTAGCTTTTTTCTTTGATGTTATACCAAAATTTGACAAGTGCTTAATTGTAATGTCCCATTGGTCTTTATTTCACTATAAATGGTTTGGTCATTTATGCATAATTTTTCAATTTATGCACTGACATTTGAAAAGTTTTGACTCATGCATTATTCAAAATTTCCCAGTGCTGACACACATCATCATATCTGTAGGTATTAGGGAATTTTCAAGTTTATGATGACTGCTATATGTTCTCTAAAATTCCAATTTTCTCTTGAAAGATCAAATGCTATATCACTAGGAACAAAACTATAGGTTGTTTTTCTTGAAGTGGCAGGTTCATCTTGTCCAAATTTGAGAAAATGTCTGCCAGGTATTCAAGTCTGAACCATCATATTTTGTCTGTCAATCATTTTTTTTCCCACGAAAATGAAATATGTTCAGGCAAAAAAGTGACCAGTTCAGCTTGCAGTTCAAACAACTGCATAAGTGCCTTTCATCAAGACAGCCATTACAATTCAGTACGCAGAAGATGTACTTCATGTATCCTCTTACCTCACAGAATACAGAAAACATATATAATTGTGGGCTGACATTTTAAAATATCAATAATTTTTACAGCTCCCTCAGGACATTCTTCAGGGAAACCAGATGTTATTTTTTCCTGTGAGTCTGTAGATGTAAAGAATATAAGGACTACAAGTACAGTTTGGTGATACTAATTTAACTTGTGCTAAAGCTCTAAATGTTTTGCTCACTATTGTGTTCGCACTAACAGTGCAAAAGCCAGTAATTGAAACATGTATAATATCATATAAGAAATGAATCGCCAGTCTAGGTTCAATGCAGGACACAGGATGCTTGGGGCTGGTGCCCTGGAATGACCCAGAGAGATGGTATGGGGAGGGAGTGGGAGGGGGGTTCAAGATTGGGAGCATGTGTACACCCATGGTGGATTCATGTTGATGTATGGCAAAACCAATACAGTATTGTAAAGTAAAATAAAGTAAAAAAAAAATTAAAACAAAAACAAACAAACAAAAAAGAGCAAAAAAAATTTTTTTAAGCCAGTACAGAGAAAAACTCAAAGCAAGTCTCAGTACTATAAACTTGTTCTGATCTCTTATACATACTAAAAAGATTTTGGGAACCTCAGAATACACTCTGAGAATTGATGTTGGAGCAAAAGTTATCTACCTAGATATCTATTATTCAATGCCTAATATCAACCTGAATCTCTCTTTGCCTCCTATTCCCTTCCACTTTTCTCAGTATCTTTCTGACTTCTTATCTCGTAATTAGGATATATATACTAGCCTTAGAAGCATGCAGTCCAGAAATTTTACCTATTTCATCCTGCCTTTCACCTATTTATTTAAACACAATGTTCGCTTAAGAATCATGTCCAAATACCATCAATTCAGTTCAGTTCTGTTCAGTTGCTCAGTTGTGTCCGACTCTTTGCAACCCCATGAATCACAGCACGCCAGGCCTCCCTGTCCATCACCAGCTCCTGAAGTTTACCCAAACTCATGTCCATTGAGACAGTGATGCCATCCAGCCATCTCATGCTCTGTCATCCCCTTCTCCTCCTGCCTCCAATCCCTCTCAGCATCAGGGTATTTTTCAATGAGTCAACTCTTCGTATGAGGTGGCCAAAGTATTGGAGTTTCAGCTTCAGCATCAGCCCNAAGTTTACCCAAACTCATGTCCATTGAGACAGTGATGCCATCCAGCCATCTCATGCTCTGTCATCCCCTTCTCCTCCTGCCTCCAATCCCTCTCAGCATCAGGGTATTTTTCAATGAGTCAACTCTTCGTATGAGGTGGCCAAAGTATTGGAGTTTCAGCTTCAGCATCAGCCCTTCCAATGAACACTCAGAACTGATCTTCTTTAGAATGGACTGGTTGGATCTCCTTGCAGTCCAAGGGACTCTCAAGAGTCTTCTCTAACACCATAGTTCAAAAACATCAGTTCTTCAGTGCTCAGCTTTCTTCACAGTCCAACTCTCACATCCATACATGACCACAGGAAAAACCACAGCCTTGANTAGTCTAGACAGAAAAACAAGTAAAATAAGTATTAGAAAATTTTATGTGAGAAAGGAGGATAGGAATTTGGGGTGCCCTTTGCTTGCTCAAGTTAGGAAACAGCATGTGAAAAGAAATGATTGGGACAAATGGCAGGGTGTTGAAAGGGGCTATGAAAAGACTTGGTAAGAAATTCCAATGGACAGGAAGGATTCTTAAATGTCTGGAAACCAAAGCTTCTGCTTTATGCTCGGGTTCACCCCCACTATCTTCAATCTTTCAGTAAGTTTCTGTTCTATACAACAAACGTGGGTTAATGATGTACTGGGAGATTTGAAGGAGAAAGTCTCCACTTCTCTGCTCCTGCGATGTGGAAGTGAAGAAGGAGCAGTAACTTCAGGAAGGAAGAAAGGTGGCAAGTACCAAGGTGTCAGCAGGGGTTGGAACCTGGAGTCGGAAGCAGTGATACGAATGTAAGTTCTCTGGGAATACTTGCAAACAGTGGGGTGGGTCTTGAGTTTATTATAAGAAGTTGTATAACGATTTAAAACATTTCATCTGGATGTTAAAAGGAAGCGTGAGCCCAGGAAGCGCTATAAATCTCCAGTTTACATGTCTACACAGGTGTACAGAAGCCAACCATCTACACTTCCCAGCCATTGTCTTGCTTCCAGTTCTGGCTTTGCCGTCTAACACCTGGACTTTGGGCAAGTTATTTACCTTTTCCATATCCCCGTTTCCTTCTTTATCAAACAGCAACAGTGCCTATATCATAGCATCAACATTAGGATTGTATCAGCTAATTTTTTGAAGAAATTTTGAATAGTACCTATCAGACAGTCTTCTAATTTCTCTTAAAAAAAAAAAAAAAATATATATATAAAGCTCTGAATGAAACTCTCATCTGCTTTCAGGTTTTCTTCCCCATGTCCTGTACTTAAATCACATTTACACTTGTATAATTACACAATCACAAAGCTGATGAAATGATTCTTTAGAGATCTGCATATAAAATCTGTGGAATAAAATGTTATGATTATATTACTTAATGTAAAATGCTTTTATTTCTTCATAAAATACTCCTAATATTCAGTCTTATGGTTGGGAGCAGGAAAAATGTAAAAATCAGGTCATAAACTCTGGTACAGGGAAAAGTCAAACTTGTCTCTTTGGGGCCTAGAAGGGGAGATGCAGAGGGATGGAGCTGTCACTTGGTACAGAAACTTTTCCCCTGTTGGAATTGTGCACAAAGGAGGCAACAACTCCCAGGAGCACTTTTTTTATCACATCATATCCTTTGTTCATCCTTTGGTCTTCCCCTCTCAGCTGTGAGCTTCTTAGGAGCAGGAGGATGGTATCCTTAGTAAGTATCTCTGGGTTCATTACGATGCTTTCTGCAAGTGTTTAACCGATCTGCACTGTCTTCCATTTCTCTTTTCAGCTAATCCCAGTGGTAAAGAATTCACCCGCCAAGCAGGAGACATGGGTTTGATCCCTGGACCGGGAAGGTCCCCTGGAGAAGGAAATGGCCACCCACTCTAGTATTCTTGCCCTGGAAATCCTAAGGACAGAGGAGCCTGGCAGGCTACAGTCCTAAGTGTCACAAAGAGTTGGACATGAACTAATTGTTTAGTGACTAAACAATAACAACGTCTGGTCCTGAGCTGGTCATCTCCAGTTGTCATATAAAATCCACCTTTGTCACACGTCAAAATTCAGTAGAGAAATAGTTCACTGTTGTTGGGTAGAACAAGAGAAGATAATACTTCAAAATGATGATTATTTTGAGTTTTGGTCATCTCATGAGGCATCCACTTATCGAGCTTTTTCACCTGTCCAATTTGCTTCGAATGCCAAAGACTACAGAATGGTCAATACTGAGTTCTTTGTTAAGTTGTCCTGTAGTTGTATTGGAGAAGGAAATGGCAACCCACTCCAGTGTTCTTGCCTGGAGAATCCCAGAGACAGGGAGCCTATGGGCTGCCATCTATGGGGTTGCACAGAGTAGAACATGACTGAAGCAACTTAGCAGCAGCAGCAGCCTGTAGTTGTAAGAGGATCAGCTTCAATAATCCTCTCAACTGGTCATTGTCAATTTCTGATTGATGTCCACAGCGTTCCTCATCTACAAGGTTCTCATTTTCTTGGCAAAACTTCTTGAACCACTACTGCACTGTAAATTTGTTAGCAATTTCTGGGCCAGATACATTCTTGATGTTGCAAGTTGTCTTCACTGATTTATACCCCATTTTTAACTCAAATAGGAAAATCACTTGAATTTGCTTTTTGTCTAACATCACATCCCTAGTCTAAAATAAACATAAAACAATCAGCATGTCATTAGCAAAAAATAAAATAAAGCACAAAATGTGCATTAAAAGGATGTACAACATAACCACATTTATTTAAGAATGTATTACAATATCAAGTGGCAAAGTTCCACAATACAAAACCGCAATTATTTTTGCACCAACCTAATAATTGCTTTGGGGTGCTATAAACTGTACCCACACGTCAGCCAACTTAATAAATGTTGTTCACATTCTGACTACTCCACTGACAAGCTTTTCTCACATATATCTGTCTCTCCTCTGGCCTTCCTATTCCCTGAGAAACAAGAATGTTGAAATTAGGCCAATTAACAAACTCTATAATGGCTTCTAAGTGTTCAACTGAACGAGAGTTTCATGTCTCTCACTTTAAACCAAAAGCTAAAAATGATTAAGGTTAGTGAGAAAGGCATGCCAAAAGCCAAGATAAACTTAAAGTTAATCCTCTAAGTTAGCCAAGTCATGGATCCAAAGAAAAAGTTCTTGAAGAAAATAAAAAGTACTGTTTCAATGATTTTAGAAGCCAATGCCCATTTACTATTTTGAAAACCTTAGGGCCTTTAAGAATTGTGCTAAATCTACCCTGCCTGTGCTCTACAAATGGAACAACAAAGTCTGAATGTCAGCACATCTGTTTACAACATGGTTTACTTAAGATCTTAAGGCCTCCATTGAGAACTACTGTTCAGAAAAACAGAATCCCTTTCAAAATATTACTGCTCATTGACAATCCAGGTAGTAACCCAAGAGCTCTGATGGAGACATACAAGGAAATTAATGTCATTTTTATGCCTGCTAATATAACACTCATTCTATAGCCCATGGATTAGGAAGTCTTTTCAAATTTAAAGTCTTACTGTTTAAAAAATACATTTCTTAACACTATAGCTGCCACAGATAGTGATTCCTCTGATGGATCAGGGCAATCAATTGGAAACTTTGTGGAAAGGGTTCACCATTTTAAATGTCATTAGGAACATTTGTGATTCATGAGAAGAGGCCAAAATTTCAACATTAATAGAAGTTTGGAAGAAGTTGATTCCAACCCTCCTAGATGACTTGGAGTGGTTCAAGACTTCAGGCAGGAAGTAGCTACAGATGTGATGGAAACAGTAAGAGAACTAGTGTCTGAAGTGGAGCCTGAAGGTGTGACTGAACTGCTGCAATCTCATGATCAGACTTCAGTGGATGAGGAGTTACTTTGTACGGATGAGCCAAGAAAGTGGTTTCTTGAGATGGAATCGACTCCCGGTGAGGTGCTATGAAGACTGTTGAAAAGACTAACAGAGTTCGACTACTAAATAAAAGTTAGCTGATAGAGCAGCAGCAAAGGTTGGGAGAATTGACTTCAATGTTGAAAGAAGTTCTATTGTGGGTAATATGCTATCAAACCACCCTACATGCTATAGAGAAATTGTTCATGAAAGGAAGAGTCAATTCATGTGGCAAAGTTCATAGTTTCTATTTTAAGAAAATGTCAGGGTCACCTTCTGCAACCACTACCCTGAGTCAGCAGCCATCAACACTGAGGCAAGACTCTACCAAGCAAAAAATTGGGACTTCTTGACAGTCAGGTGATCAGTGGCATTTATTAACAGACAGGCATTTTTTAGTTAAAGTATATACATTTTTTAGATATAATACTATTGTACACTTAATAGACTACAATATAGTGTAAATCTAACTTTATTACTGGGAAGGCAAAACATTCATGTGACTTGTCTTATTGCGGTATTTGCTTAAGTGCAGTGGTCTGGAATGAAACCCACAATATCTCCAAGGTATGCCTGTATTATCTTCCCTTCTGTCACATTCCTGCCTCTCCCTTTCATCTTTCTCTCCCTTAATTTCTTCAAGCGTTATCTCTTCCAAAATCTCTCTCCAGACTGAAATATTTTGCTGTTGTGCTATCTTATCATCTCTGGCACTTGATTTTGACATTCCTCTTTTTACTTATCTGTTTCTTCTTCTTCTCTCTCTCTTTTTCCTTGACCCCCACTGAATCACCAGCACTTGGAAAACAAAGTCTTATTCAACTGAAATATCTAAAATTTTTTAGGATGATTGACACAACAATACTTTCAGGGGAAAAAAAAAAAAAGAAACTTCTGTTAACAATTTAGCCCAATTGAAGATTTTGTTTCTTCTTTAAGGAAAATATACTTTTATTTTTGTATCTAGGCTTTTTCAAGAAGCTGGTTTACCATATTCTTTATTTAAATGAACATTTATATCTTTTTGGCAACTTCTTTGTAGGGAAAATTTGAACACAGTGTAGAGGATTATTGACTCTTACATACTATGGAATCATGTTCTATTGATGACTGTCATATTAAACTAAAAGTCATATAGAATGAAGCAAAACAGGTAGGAAGGAGGAAGAAGGGGAAGATATTTAAACTTTCAGTTCTTTGATGGAAATGAAATAGTTTCTAATATTTCCTACAACTTGAAAATGCAATATTTGTATGTATGTGAACATACAATTAAAATTTTCAGAAAAGTATAAAACCAGCATAACTCTCCAGGAGCTTCTAGTATTGACTTCACTAATTTATACCTCTGTTTCACACTAATGCTGAAAAATATCATCATTGGACTTCAAGAAGATCAAACCAGCCAGTCCTAAAGGAAATAAACCCTGAATATTCATTGCAAGGACTGATACTAAAGCTGAAGCTCCAATACTTTGGTCACCTGATGCGAAGAGCCAACTCACTGGTAAAGAATTCAATGCTGGGAAAGATTGAAGGCCAAAGGAGAAGGGGATGACAGAGGATAAGATGGTTAGATAGCATTACTGATTCAGGGGACATGAATTTGACCAAACTCTGGAAAGTAGCGAAGGACAGAGGATCTTGGTGTGCTGCAGTCCATGGAATCACAAAGAGTTGGACATGACCTGACGACTGAACAAATGTTGAAAAATCTCAGCTCATATAATGACCAGTTTTAGACTGACAATACCAAAATATCCAGGTCAAAATTTTAAAAAATTCCTGAGATTGGCTGTTCTGGCTTTGTTGCTTTCCCATATAATGTCAAGTACCTGAAACCACAAATAAAGGTTCTGCTTTTCATAAATATGAAATTCAGTGATATCTATAGAGGTTCAATCACAAAGTTAAATGTACAATGTCTACTACAATTAATTTTAAATGTCACTCTCTGGCTTGCACTGTAAGACAAGAAATATTAGTCTGGGACACCTGTCTAGTAGATGAATGGATTTTATTTTGTTGTTTTTAAGTCAATGCAATAATGGGAAAGAAAAAATTGCAAATAAATTTTATAAAACTGATGTTGCTAATGCTTCTTCGGTTATGACAATATCAACACCCACTTCTATCTTTTTTAGTCCTTTTTTTCTTCCGGTCTCATTGGGACACAATTGACATACAGCACTGAATAAATTTAAGGTGTACAGACTAAAGATTTGACTTAACATAAATCATGAAATGACTCTTGCAATAAAGTTTAGTTTAGAAAATTTAGAAAGCTTTTCCTTGTGATGACAATGCTTAGGATGTACTCTCTTAATGACTTTCATATATAGCATGCATCAGTGTCAATTATAATAATCAATTTGTTTTACATTACATCTCTAGTACTTATTTACCTCATAATTGGAAGTTTGTACCTTCATCCAATTCCCCCTACCACAACCATTTGCCTCTGGTAACCACAAATCTGATCTCTTTCTGCCAATTTGTTTGTTTCATTTGTTTTGAAATAAAATTGACCTACAATACTGAGTTTGTTTCTGGTGCACAATACAGTGATTTGACATTTCCATATATTTCAGGATGATCACCATGATAGCCATAATTATTGGCTACATTCCCAACACTGCAGATTTCATATTTTTGACTCATTTATTCTGTAGCTGGAAGACTGTACCTCTTAATCTACCTATTCATCTCTACTCCCCAGACCCCTCTCCTCTGACAACCACCTATATGTTCTCTGCATCCAAGACTATTTCTGTTTAGCTGTTTGTTAATTTGTATTATCTTATAGATTCCACATATAAATGAAATCATACAGTATTTATCTTTGTCTGAATTATTTCACTTGTCATAATACCCCCTATGTCTATCCATGTTGTCACACTGGCAAGGTTTCATCACTTTTTATAGCTGAGTAATATTCCATCACACATATATATACACCACATCTTTATCCATTCATAAATTAGTCTTGGCTGTTGTGAATAATGCTGCGATGAACATTGGAATATATATATATATATATATATATTCAAATTAGTGTTTTTTTCTCTTCAGAAATTTCAGGAGTGGAACTGCTGGATCATATGGTAATTCTATTTTTAATATTTTGAGGAAACTTCATACTGTCTCCATAGTGGATGCACAAATTTAGATTGTGACCAATAGTTCATGAGGGTTCCCATTTCTCTGTACCCTTACCACCACTTGTCTTTTTATTGGTTTTGGTACAGCCATTCTGACAGGTGTGACGAAATATTATGGTTTTTGAGTTGCATTTATCTGATGATTAATTGTCGGTAGGTAGAATAGATAAAGGAGTCTAAGATGGGGAATAATAACAGGGGAAGTTGCGGATCTGAGCGAGAATCTTTGGTCCCGGGCATACCCAATCAGGTAAATGCTGGTACCATCACCTATTTTTCATAGGTCATAACCAATCAGACGTCACAGAGACGAGACAAAAAGTATAAAATGGGAAACCAAGCAGAAGCGGGGTGGCTTCAGGGGTCAGCCTGCCCTTGCTTCCTGTTTCCTGCTGCCTGCTTCCCGTTTGAGCTGTAACTGAACTAGCTTGTCATTATGAATTCAGCCTGTTGTCTGCTTAATAAAATTCTGCCTGTTGGAGCTACAAGTGGTCATCATTCCAAATCTTTGTTATGACGAGACCAGAACTGAGGAAGAGGAGCATATCAGCCAGACAGTAATGCTGTTGAGCATCTTGATGCGTCTATTGGCCATCTGTGCAACCCACTCCAGCAGAAAGCAATGGCACCCCACTCTAATACTCTTGCCTGGAAAATCCCATGGGTGGAGGAACCTGGTGGGCTGCAGTCAATGAAGTCGCTAAGAGTCGGACACAACTGAGTGACTTCACTTTCACTTTTCACTTTCATGCATTGAAGGCCATGGCAACCCACTCCAGTGTTCTTGCCTGGAGAATCCCAGGGATGGGGGAGCCTGGTGGGCTGTCATCTATGGGGTTGCATACAGTCGGATATGACTGAAGTGATTTAGTAGCAGGAGCTCTTTAAAAATATGTCCATCTAGAACCTCTGCCTATTTTTAATATAATTTTTTTGATGTTGAGTTGTATGAGTTCTTTGCATATTTTGGATATTAACCCCTTATGGGACACATCACTTGTAAATATCAATATCTTCTCCCATTCAGCAAGGGGACTGGACTTTTCATTCTGTTGACAGTTTCCTTTGCTGTCCAAAAGTTTCTATTTTGATATAGTACCATTTATGTTTGCTTTTGTTTCCCATATAAGTTGTCTATTTGTATAGGACAGCAAAGGACGATTAGAGGTTTTTTTAACCCTATCATTTTAATCAAAGAAGGAAACATTTTGGCTATTTCATATCAAATTAGTTCATTTCTCAGAACTGTCTGCTGTCTCTGGGAGATAAATAATTATGCCGAAGTTATTCATCTTCCACATCTTAACCCACAACTTCAAGTGGGCATCCTCTCAGGTACTGAAAAAATATGAGGTTCTCAACATTCCAAATTACTAGTTGAAGCAGATCAGACGATAAAACACAAGGACTGGTGGTAGGAAGGTAGGGAAATTACACCACCAATGCTTCTCATTGACAATCACTGATTTTTTTTTAATTAGATATAAATACCTTGTGTTCTTTCTCAGTAAGATTTTGTTTTGCTTTAACCTTCCAAAATGAACTTTCTGATTTTGATCTTCCAAGCCTGACTGTCCTACCCTAACATTAGAGCTGCCTCTGATTCTTTCTCCTAGTTCACACTATTTTATCATATTTATTATCTTTTGTGTGGCCACCACCCTGTCTCCACATCCATCTCCTCAATAACTGCAATAGACTCAACACTGAACTCTTTTCTATTTCGAACCCATGCAGAACACTAACAGATTAGTAATAACCAAAAGCTATGCACAGTCACTCCTCAAAATACAGGATGCCTCTGTAGACAAAGAGCAAACAAAAGTGATTTCCTGGCATTTAAAGCTTTCTACCTAGGGTCCCCCTTGTATCATTCATCAAGTGTCAACATGTGATGCACCATTCATTAAATGAGTCTCTCTTCAAGGTCCCTAAAACTCTAGCTCATATCCTAATTCTCCCAAGAAATTAATTCTAATCTAATTAGCCCACAGTGATCCTCCCTTTATGCTGGTTTCATTCGGTATCCAGTAATACAACTAATATACTTGATACCTGGACATCTAACAAGGCAGGCTTAAGATGAATTACAAACAAAATCAGAATTCAGATTTTCCAAAAAAGTACTAATCATTAAATTCCATGCAAGACTCTCACCTTCAAACACATACACAAGCAAATATATCTCTTCCCATTTGTCTCAGGTCACAGAAAATTAATGATCCTTCAATGACAGTGGCTGGCCTTGAAAGGAAACCAGAGTTGTAGTTTTGATGGAAACCTTACTTCTACAGACACTTAATAGAGAATCCGGAGGTAATAAAAAAAATCCTTCTCTGACCTAACTTGCTCCTTAGAAAAATCACCTTTCTTTCAGTTTGGATGAACCTCTCTCCTCATTTCACTCTGCCATTTCGTCTATTAACACCTCAGTAAAGTACTACTAATTTCTTCACTAGCTCTCCCTGTAGTATATAGAATGAAGGGTTTTTTTTTTTAGCTGGTCAATGAAAGGTACGTTAATTAACCATCAGGCCTGTTGAAATCCTTCTTCTGGACAAAGTTCCCATTTGAGTGCTGCTCACGGTCACCTAATCATGCCTTAAAAACTTCCATTCACAATTCTGTCATGAATTGCTTTCCCTGATTTTTCTAGGAATTGAAATCACACACTGCCTCACTTCACTATTCTGAATGAATTACTATTCAGAATTAGATCATGCAATCACTGTTAATCCTTCAGAANACAAAGTTCCCATTTGAGTGCTGCTCACGGTCACCTAATCATGCCTTAAAAACTTCCATTCACAATTCTGTCATGAATTGCTTTCCCTGATTTTTCTAGGAATTGAAATCACACACTGCCTCACTTCACTATTCTGAATGAATTACTATTCAGAATTAGATCATGCAATCACTGTTAATCCTTCAGAATTGTGTCACGGTCTTCTGAATTAACTGCACGGTAGTCTCTCCGTTGCTTTACTGTGGTTGCAATGCATATTTTTATGCCATCAAAATATGACTATGAGTGGCTGCTGGGGGACACAAGTCTGTCCCCAACTCAGTGCACACACATTCCAATGATGACACTGGAACCATAAGTCACAATCCTTCCTGGTCCCTATTTCAAGCACAGTCGTCAAAATTTCTAATGCATTTGTAATTATTATGCATAATATTATTTCTGCTTTTATTTAAGCATTATCATTTGAAAGTATTCTCCTGTTAAGCCTTGTAACGCCAATGGCATATTAAATAGTTAATCGGTGAGTGTATTTTACCCTGATGCCTATTTTCACTTAATAAAAATGGATTTGTTGCATCTTCTTTGTTAGAAATGCAACTGCAATTACTGTATTATTTACAAAGAGATAGAATAATAACTAAGTCATATTTATTAACCATTTCCCATCTTATTGCTTATGTTAGGAGTTGTCCAGACGTCCAGGTTTTTCTATAAAATATAAATTAATGATTACTGAGAAACAAGGGGACTTTTAAATTGTTAATATGATCTGGAATTACTTTTATTTCTGACAAGGGTAATTCATTTTCCTGATATTCCAGTGTTTTCTTTTTTCCCTTTTTAGAAAGCATATCAAAAAAAGGTAGAAATAATAGGAAATAGATATATTCTAAATATCTCCATGGCCCCATGGACAGGCTCCTCTGCCCATGGGATTTCCCAGGCAAGAGTACTGAAGTGGATTGCCATTTACTCCTACAGGGAATCTTCCCAATCCAGGGATTAAACCCATTTATCTTACGCCTCCTGCACTGGCAGACAGATTCTTTACTACTAGTGCCATGTGGGAGGCCCAAATATGTGAATAATAATAAAATATTATCATTAAGTGTGAAAAACATAACAAAATAATGTTAAATATTCCAGTAACTATTACACCTGTATTTGATAATTTGGAATGAGAAGTAGGCAGTACCTAACAATTCATTTAACAGATAAGGCCCAGAGAGTGAAAGAATTTGCAGAATTTCATTTAACTCTGGCCTATGTGCTGCTAGCTGATACTGTAGCTTTCTGTGAAACAGGAAAACATGCATGCTGATCCATACCAGAGGCAGGACCTTACAGAGCAAAGCCCCAGATAAATGTAGCACCCACTCAACCCTTAGACCAGGCACCTTCGTGAAATGTTTAGACTGCACTCCTGAACACAGTGAACCATATGAGTTCACAGACGCCAGAGTCTAGATTCAGACAGTTTCATGTGGAAAAGAAAGAGGAGGAAGAATCCAGAACCAGCAGACTTCACGCATGAGTTCTAACATCTAAATAGCAGATATTTCATTCTCAACTACTGTAAAAGTTGGAAGCTTTCACAGTTCATTTATAAAAGCCATCAAATTTTAATAACAATGCCAGACACAAAAGAGGAAACAACAGAACAAAGAAGAAAAGGAACATTCTTTGTACTCAGGAGTCCCTGTCTTGCTGTAGCAGCTTCCACAGCCCAAAACTATGCCTCCCCTTCCCCATTTGGTCCCCATCCTACAGTTTACCCAGGAGGTGTAACACATGAGATTCTGCAAGACATGCTGGGATCCCCAAGTTCTCTAGGCTTCACTGCAGTGAATTCTTCTGTGGAGCAGATTTGGATTACCCCAGGACAAACACAACCTCACACGGCTCACTGAGCATGAACTCCACTAAGCTCCCTTACCTGGAGCTGGCCCTTGATGTGCAGAACCTGACTGGACAGGAAGTCGAGATCCTGTGTGCCTTGATACATAAACACTTCATCCTCAACANTCGTTCTTTTTTCATTGCTACCATTCTAGACCAGAGTCTTATAATTTCCTGCCTGGATACACTTTCAGTAAATTCCTTTCCCTTATTTTCTTATTTTCCAATAGTCTAATCTGTACAGAGTTCCTAATTTACCACATCAAATAGAAATAGCAAAAAAATGTACTTTGTTTCAAAATCCTTTAGCCTTATATAATGTTTTGTTTTTTGCTTTTCTGTTTTGGCCACACCAAGCGGCATCTTGGATCTTACTTTCCAGACCAGGGGTGGAACTTGCACCTTCTTAAGTAGTAGCATGGAGTCTTAACCACTGGACCACCAGGGAAGTCCCTTATGTATTTCTATTCCCTAACAGGTATCCTTCACAGTACATGAAGTCAGTCTCTTCAATGTCCCTGGTAATTTCTACCTCGAGGCATTTGCATTTACTAGTCCTCCAAAAAGGAATGATTCTTAACCGCTTCCTCTCCTACCGTGGTCCCTGCATTCTAAAGAATAGTTTCTTAACCACTCTCTGAACTTTCTATTTTCTGACTTTCTATTACTGGTCTCTAATATATGCCAGTGCATGTGTGTGAATCACATTAAGCTCTTGTTATATGAAGCTTGTGATTCAGTAGATCTAGGGTAGGGTCTGAGAATCTGTTTGCCTTACAGGTTCCCAGTGGAGACGGCTACTGCCAGTCCATGCATTCACTGAGTAACGAATAATCTGTCAGTTCATTCATAGTTAATTATACCCTCCGTTATGCTTAAGCCTGTGTCTATTTATTTTTTAAAAATGGTTTACTGTGACTTTATTCAAGATATTTTCAGTGCTTTCAGTATAAAATCTTTCTAAAGTTTTCCTAATTTATTAAAAATACTATCCACAATTAGAGATGGTTTAAAAAATAGCCCCTCACTGCTTGTAAATATTGAGTGGAGTTCTTACTCTAGTATTTGATCAAATCTCATACTGTTTCAATTTATTCTAATATGTTTTCTTGAGAGGCAATGGTGTCACTGTTTGGCTCCCCTCAAGATTTCTTATAGTACTATGCACATACCACTTAAAAAATATTTAGGAGGTATGTGAAAGCCAGCTTGGAAATGTAAAGGCCCCTATATAAAAGATAGGTTTGAAGAGTTTTCTAGATCTGGAAATAAAATATGGAAATAGAAGCCATATCTCAATCCAATAAAAAGCTTTCTGAAAATGGAATGGGCTTCCTTGAAAACTAGTGGGTATCCTGTTAGAGTAGCTCTTGAAATAGTTGATCTGAAATGATGGTGAGACTAAAGGATAAGATGGCCTCTAAAATTTCTTCCAACTTTAAGGTCCATTGATGTTTAATTTTAACGCTTCTTCAATAACATAAAAACTCAGTTAGCTCAAATGTAGGGTGATAGCAGGTTTACACATGAGTGCCTCGCAAACACCTGAACTCAAATGACAGTGTCCACTTCCACAGCTCATTCATCTCAGCACTTGGAGCTCAATCTTCCCACTAATTAATATGAAAAATTGTGCACGTGAATCCAGCACAGGAAGACTTTCACATTCCACACATGGGCTTGAATGAATTCCAATTTTTAGTATTTCTAACCTTCAAGGGACTGCAACTTCTATATAACATTTATAATGTGATGCCTTTAAAGAAATACTGAGTAAGAAACAATCTAATTGGAGAACTGTGAGACAGAGATAAGTTAAAATGAAGGAAAAATATTGAGAAGTCTTGAAAGCATTTTGTGACATGAAGCAACTTAATTCATCCCAAATGTTCTGCTACAGTAAATTATATGATTCTGCCAGATGCTTCTCTTTAGAAGAATTTTATTATACCAGAGAGAGCAATTTCTTTTAATGAGAATATTTTTGAATAATATTTGTTCTCGAAACCACTGCTTTCTTTGTTTCATATCTAATGAGAATAATTTCCTTTGATTCATGGACATTTTTATTCTTCTGCTGGTTCAATCAAAATACCAATTAACTGCAGGCATAATACGAGGATGAAACGGGGACCTTCCAGTTTAGTTTCAGGAAAACGTGCATCAATTAGGGAAAGGATATGATTCGCATCTTGGAGGATCCATAGGTGTAGGATGAAAAGCAAATGGTTTATGTCCCAGTTTAATATCATCTCTGGATAGCTAGCGAATGTAAAATCTGAACAGTGAAAAAGCTGAAAAACACAGTCTTCATAAAATCTAAAGTAATATACAGATAATAATCTCAATGCAAACCATGGAATGTTAGGTCCTAGCTCTCATAAAAACTCATGTGAAATGTTTGGTGATGCAAGTCGTATGTGTATAAAATGATTGAATCTGTTTAGAGAGAGGATTTAAATTTATAAAAACACTATCACTTAAAATATGGAATAGGTAAACCAGAGAGTAATTTTCCCCATGAGTGGTAAGTAAACCAAACATAACTCAAAACAGAAAAATAAAACTCTTTTCTAACAGACAGTCATGGAGGTGACGTATAGAAAAAACTCAAGGGATGAAGCCACTACTAAAAGATACGTGCTTTAAATAATCACAGGAGTGAGCAGAGACATTGCACAGAGGTGAATCACATGATTTTACAGGAAACTTCTGAACACTTTCCCTTTGGCTGAAACAGGAGCTGAGCAATCAGCATGTAATTAGGAACATCTAATATTTCCGAGTATGATTAACCTGCCTGGTGTGAGCCACAATTTTCTTTTTAAATGTCATCAAACATTATAAAAAGTCATGAGCTACACTGTATCATGGAACACACACTTTAGAAAGTGTGATATTATTGCATGAAGCTATCTCTGATTATAAAACGTGAGATTTAAAAAATAAACAAATAAGGTACCTTTTTCATCAAATCACAGTGATTATACAATCAGTTCCCTAGTTCACAAAAATATATTTGGAATCAGGAAAGGTTAACAATGTTATTTCAGGAGCAATAACAAATTTGCGTCAACAAATTTAATGACTTTATATTACTGGAAGCTGAAACTCCAATACTTTGGCCACCTTATGGGAAGAACTGACCCATTGGAAAAGACCCTGATGCTGGGAAAGATTTAAGGTGAGAGGAGAAGGGGACAACAGAGGAAGAGATGGTTGGATAGCATCACTGACGCGATGGACATGAGTTTGAACAAGCTCGAGTAGTTGGTGATGGACAGGGAAACCTGACGTGCTGCAGTCTATGGGGTCGCAAAGAGTTGGACACAACTGAGAGACTGAACTGAAAACAAAATAAAACTAGTTTCAAAATCAGGAGAAAGAAGGAAAAGCTAAAAAGGTAAGCATAACATACAGACATTTACAGAAAAAAATATATATTTATAACATAGAGGAGCATATCTTGGTACATTTATGAAATGAAATAACAAATGTCAACTAATGTTTGGCCTGAAAACCATCCATCTACAAGTGAAATCTAAACCATTGAGAACTAAACCTGTCAGAAATTTAGGAATCTCATATTCCCCAAAATGTGGGTCTGTAAAATCATCTATAGTCCTAAATACAACACCTTGCATAATAATGAGGCTAAACTACACGAGGGAAAGTCTTTTTTATTTCCTTGACTTTTTCCTAAAAACGTCAAAAGCATTCATCTTCTGACCTATAAAACCAGGCCTCTGACTCCTGAAAGTTCTTGATGAGGGGAAATGCTCTCCATAATTTGGACACTGTTAAGTCTTACAACAGCGGCCCCACCTGGCAGGCCAGCCCCACTGCACAATCGAGATCCAGTTTGCTCTTCTGGCCTGGTTTATGCCTTTCTCTCTGTGTTGCTGAGGTGCCAGCCCCCTTACAAGCTACAACCAATCTGTATTGGGGAAGCCGTTTAAAGACTTAAATTCGCTTAGGGCAATGACATCATAAATGGAATGTATTGGGGAGAGAATCCAAGCGGGCATAAGGAAGCCGGAAGCTGCTATGGAGATAGTTGGATGGTAATACGGTATTATAATTATTCTAGTGAGATGTGAGGTCATAGGCCAGGTGAGAGAGAACAGAGAACCAGATGAAAATCTCCAGGACAAAATCATGGACACAAAGGAAAATAATGTTAAAAGATAAGATTAGAATTAGAAACTAGACGTGATATCCCATTATCGGTAGGGGTTGAGAGAGATGTTGCTAAGTTTGCTTCTGGCTACTGCTCCAATTCTCTGAAACTCTGTATCAGAATTACTAAAGATCTATATATTATCATTCTCTCTAATTCCCTTTTCCATTTTTCTGAAAAACTTAGTTCTATCAGGCTTTGCCTCTACTATTCCTCCAAAACAAATTCTGTACGCTTCACTGATGACATCCACTCAGTTGCCAAATTCATTAGTGAATTTCAGTACCCATCACAGGTGACATATTAACAGCATTTGACAGTTTCTCACTTCCTCCTCCTTAATACATTTAGTTCCTTTACCAGATTTCCAGCACACTATAATTTCTTGGACTTCCTCCTGTCTCACTGGTCATTCTTTTTTGGTTTCCTATGCTGTTTCCCCTCCTCCTCCATCCTTCTAATTTTAGAATTCCCAGGGCCCAGGCGTCAGCCCTCTTCTTTTCTCTATGCAGATTCACGTTTTGGTAATCTCATCCGGTTTCGTGGCTTTAAATATTCTATGTGAGCCAGTGACTCCCAGTTGCATATCTCCAGTCTAGACCTTTTTCCTGAATTCCAGACATGTCTAGACTATACTCTAAACAACAGCACAGTGAAGTTTCTAAAACATAGGACTCAGTCAATTTGCTGACAAATCTCTGATTGCTCCCCACTTCATAGTAAAAGCAAGGTTCATTAAAAAAAAAAAAAACAAACCACAAGGCCCGTATGATCTAACCCCACTTTACTTTTCTCACTTCCTCTCTTACTCCTCTCTCCTTCTCACAATCTATTCGGCTGTGTTGGCCTCCTTACCATTCTTCAGATACATCCAAGTATACTCTTATAACCCACCCTCCACTTCACATTCTCTAGCCTACATAGCATGCTTTATTTTTACTTTTTTCTTTTTCCATAGCACATATCACATAATGCATTGCATAAATGACATATTTATCATGCCACTGCAGTAAGCAGAACTGTCAGAAAATGACTCTAAGAAATCTGTGACAAAGGTTGGGGAGCCTCCTAATCCTGGATGGAGGAGTTACACCTGAACTCAGGTGCCATGGAAATTCACAGGCACACTGGCTTCTTCTAGAACAAAGGCTTGAAACTATCCAAGGTTTCCACATGCTGGCTAACTGCTTTTCCTAGCCAACAATTCTAAACTGCTGTCCAGGTACTCAAGTAGTCCCTCCAAGAGCAAACCAGCTGTCCACATGCTCTCACAGAACGAAGGAAGAGCAAGGAAGACAACGTCCCTTCACTGGCGCACAGAACCATTTTACATCCAGCAGTCATCACTTTCAGACTATCAAGAATTGGGAGGCCTGTACTTCTCTTCTTGACCTAATGCTTGACTCCGATTGTGTCTCAACACAGCTTATTCTTTTTTAAATTTATCTATTATGGTTGTGCTGGGTCTTCGTTGCTGCATGGGCTTTCTCTAGTTGCAGTAAGTAGAGGCTAGTCTTCCTTGTAGCCCACAGGCTTTTCATTGTGGTGGCTTCTCTTGTTAAAGATCACGGGCTCTAGGGCACACAGGCTTCATTCAGTAGTTCATTCAGGGGGCTCAGTAGTTGTGACGCACAGGCTCTGGAGCTCAGGCTCCATAGTTGTGGCTCAGAGACTTAGTTGCTCCACAGCATGTGGAATCTTCCTGGATCAGGGATTGAATCTGTATCTCCTGCATTGACAGGTGGAGCTCATTTACCACTGAGCCACCAGAGATACCCAACACAACTTATTCTTTATTGCATACCATGTGATGATGTAGAACTTGCCCTTACTCTCCCCAGAAGAGTTATGCTTTTTATTTTCTCTTTTTTTTTTTTTTATTAGAATGTGAGCTCTACAAGGGCAGGTAATTTTGCCATATTTTAAGGGATCGAATAGTACCTAGTACATAGTAGAGACTCAATAAATATTTGGTTAAAGAATCAGATGACTCAACATTTTCTTGGCTACTAGACTGGGTATATGACATTGTTATTAAATAAAACAGAAAAGGAAAGGAGATTCAACAAGGACTTGAACCTTGTTCAAGTGACTTAACTTGACCTAAAAAGTTAAAGTGACTTAAAGTCACTAAAGTTAAAGTGACTTAACTTTTGACCTAGTTTCCATATTTCTTGGAGAGATATTATGCCTTCTAAGAAATACTGCAATGGCCTATAAAAATCTTAGTTCTTGAGCTAAAATTCTCAGTGCTCTGATTGACAGAAAATGATCTGTATTAGTTAATGATTGCTGCATACCAAAATATCCCATAATTTAGTGGCAGACAACAATAAGCATTTATTATGGCAGTTTCTATTCACCAGGAATCAGATGGCAACTTAGCTAAGGAGTCTCAGCAGAGGCTCTTCCACAAGACTGCAATCAAGGATCTTCCAGGGTTACAGTCACCCCAAAGCTCTACTGGGTGAAGCTCTGCTTCCAAGCTCAGTCATATATTGGAGGCCTTTGAAAATCTGCTTCTAGGCTCATTTATATGGGTCTCTCATGAGGGTCACCTCACAGAGACTTAATATAAAATGAACAATGACCAGACTATACATAAAATTAAAACTCTGACCTCCAACAATAGCAACCAGTCCAGGAAGCCCACTTGTAACCTCTTCAGCAAACTATCTGCAAAGTCAAACCACAACCTCTGTTGCAATTGGTCCAAATGGCCAAGATGGTCAGCTTCCCTAATTTTTACCCCCTACATCCAGTTTAGGACCAACCAGAGAAAGTCAAATGTGCTCGCTAACCAAGCACAGAGGATGCCCCACTACTGCTTAGTCTGCCTTCAGTTCCCCCAGGCCAACAGCCTCCTAAAGGGTACACCTTCAGGGCTTCAGCCCTTCCTTTTCTCTCACTCCTCTGACTGTCTTTGAGTTTCTGCCAAACTCANTGGTCCAAATGCCCAAGATGGTCAGCTTCCCTAATTTTTACCCCCTACATCCAATTTAGGACCAACCAGAGAAAGTCAAATGTGCTCGCTATCCAAGCACAGAGGATGCCCCACTACTGCTTAGTCTGCCTTCAGCTCCCCCAGGCCAACAGCCTCCTAAAGGTTACACCTTCAGGGCTTCAGCCCTTCCTTTTCTCTCACTCCTCTGACTGTCTTTGAGTTTCTGCCAAACTCAAGTGACAGTGACTGACTTGCATGGCGCAGCGAGCTCTGAATAAACAAGCTTTTTTCTCATTGGATAGTCTTCCACTGTTGATACATTCACAACGTGGTAGCTGGCTTCCCCCACAGTGAATGATACGAGATGCAACCAGAGAGAAGACACAGATTGAAGCCATAGTCTTTGAGCCAAATTTCAGTGTCTTTCATGCCTTTTGTCATATTATCTTTATTAGAACTGAAACAATAAGTCCAACCTAGACTCAAATGCAGGGCATTAACACAAGGGTGTGAATCTCAGGATGCAGGGTTACTGGAGGCCACATTGGAGGCTGTCTTCACATAGCCCTAAGGGCTTCCTTGGTGGCACAGTGGTAGAGAATCTGCCTGCAATGCAGGAAATCTGGGTTTGACCTCTGGGTCAGGAAGATCCCCTGGAGAAGGGAATGGCTACCCACCCCAGTATTCTTGCTTGGAGAATTCCATGGACAGAGGAGCCTGGCCGGCTACAGTTCATGGGGTCACAAAGAATCAGACACAACTGAGCAACTAACATGTTCACTTTCACTTTTCCACATAGCCCTACCTAACTCTGATAAACCCTAGATCCAAGTTTATTTTAGGCCTTAATTATAAATTTTCATTGAGGTTCCTTGAACAACTCTATCTTACACTTTTTCTATTTTCATACATACTGTAAATCAACACTGTTTAAATAAATGATAAAATTTTAGAGCATAACTGAGTGAATATTCTTGAATATTCATAAACACATTCGGGTCTTTGGCTTGGTGACATCTAAGCAGAGCTATGCTATGTGACCATAAGCAACCATCTGCCTAACATTCATGTTCTGAGGCTGCCACTGCTCTTAGCATCTGAGAACTAACATACTGAAACTCATGAGTTTATTATTCACTAGCATGTAGAGTGTTAAAATTATTGAATCTGAATACCAATGGCATAGGTAATCCACTTCATCATTGTCCTGAAAGTCCTCTCCTATCCAGCTGCTTATTGACTTACATCTGACACTTCACTAATTTCTTTTACCTTCTGGTTTATATATGCATTTGTCTTTTCAATCACTGTGCTAATGAAATGGCTTCAGAAACACATAGGTATAAAGTATTCACAATTAAAAACCTAGATTTTAATTTTGCGGTTGACTGAGTCATTCATGCATTCATATTCATATATTTATTCCACAAACGCTGTAGAGTATAAGTTGGTGCATTACTATGCAGAGCCTGTGACACAAAACTAAACAAACACAGATTACAAATAAAAACAGATTACAAATAAAAACAATTGCAGTACCCGGTATAAAGGAAAACTGCACAATGATATGCTAACATTAAAAGGGAGTGGGCCTAGGAAGGGAGTATTCTGGAAAGCCAGAGAAGATATTGTTCTTCAGATGGTGTCAGGAGCTGAGATCTAAAGACCAGAGCAGAAGGAAGGAGGATTAACAAGTGTGAAGGCCCCAAAGTAGGAAGCAGCTTTGCTCACTGAAGGAGCTAAGAGAATGCTGGGACTGGCACTCAGTGCACAAAAGGGACCCATGAAGCAAGACAAACCTGCAAAATCAGGCTGAGAACAGACCCACAGAGCTTATACTGCTTATCTGATAATGACAGAGATTACTTAAGAGTGATTACATTAGTCAGAAACAGTAATTAAACATGGGAGCTCATTAACCATTATTCAAATATAATAATTAAACATAGTGTAATTAACATAAGCTGAGTATAGCAATTCAAATAGTATTACATCAGAAAGGTCAATTGGGGTGGATAATTGGCTCAAAATTTTCAACTTCAGAAATAATTATATGAATTAGTTGATCTTATTAATTAAATCTTGGAAACCATCAGATCTTTGAAAAGAATAGATAAGAACCTTTTCCCCAAAATATCATCCTATATAACATAAGACAAACCAATTTGAGGAAAAGAAATATGCTGTGGTTAAGATCAGAGCATCAAAGATGGTTTTCTATTTACTATTGGAATTTAGTTGAATTTTATTAATATTGCATAACCTGTGGAAAATTGACACCTTAGGAAGAACGAGTGTGTGGTGGTATAATTTTGTAAATGGGAACCGAAACAAGTTTTGCTTTTCTATCTCTCAATTTGCTTTCTCTACCCAGCCCATTATCAACTTAAAGACATACTGACCATTTAAATTTTAAGAGTATTTTATAAAGAGAGAAATTCTTGAAGACAATGATATGTATCCTACATTGTTTTTTAGGATATGAAAACATAATATATTCCTCTACTTCATAAAATATAGCTAAATAATTTGTTAATTCCAAAGTAGCCACAGCCCATATTATTATTTAGAGAATACTATTCAAATTATACTCCTACATAATATATATACATATATTTATTTTATGTTCAAAAGGAACCATAATTTCTGCATATACATAACTGAATCTTTCTATATTATTTGTGGGCTTTCCAGGTGGTGCAGTGGTAAAGAATCTGCTTGTCAAATCAAGAGAGGCAAGAGACACAGGTTCGATCCCTGGGTTGGGAAGATCCCCTGGAATAGGAAATGGCAACCCACTTCAGTATCCTTGCCTAGAGAATCCCATGGAGAGAGCAGCCTGATGAATCAGAGAAAACTGAGCATGCACTCATGCAAACAATTTTTCAACTTTAATGCAACACAGCACCAGTTGATTTTTAACAAGTCATGTGATTTAAGCGGAATGATAACATTGAATGGGCACTTTAAATTCAAGATGTTCAAACTTGAGTTTAACATCTTATTTCTCTACCAAAGTGGCGAAGTCTTGCTTCCATTTTCCTCAACCTGGCTGACAAGGGTGGGATAATCCTCTGTTGTAGGGGCTTTTTGTGTGCATGGTGTGACCGAGCAGCCTCCTCAGCCTCTACCTGAGAGATGCCAATACAATTCCCAACCCAGTCCAAACTGTGGCAACCAAAAATATCTTCAGACATTGCCAAATGTCTCCTGGGAGGCAAAATCACCCACATGTGAGATCCACACACCTAATCCAATTCTTTGAGGTTACTAGCACCAGCATGTATCTAGTTTCACAAGAAACTGTGACAATCATCCTGAATTCCTTCCATTTCTTTATTCTTCTCCTTCCTCGATAACTCCCCACCCTGGCTATTTTTCCAGTACAAGCCTTTATTACCTCTTATCAATTACAGCAGTCAACTAACCCATCTCCCTGCATCCAAGCTCACCTCTTTAACCTATCTTTCTTTCTCCTGCCAGGGTGATTTTTCAAAACTGCAAATCTAATACTGTCATGAGCTTGCTTAAAATGTTCAGTGGCCCCCCGCATAATCTGCAGTGATGAGTACAGGGGTATTACATATAAGGTACTATATGTTAAATCACTGTATGAATTGTTTATATATATATTTGTATATTACATATAATGTGTTAATATATTTATATATAATGCATTTATGTACAACCTGAGTTCTTTCTTTCCAGATCTCCTTGGTTTGCTTTATTATTACTTGCATCTAGCACTATTTCTAGAATATAACAGGTACTCAGGAACTATTTGTTGAATAAATAAACTAAATTGCTATGAAAGGAAAGACAAAGATTAAATGATCTTTGACATTATCCAAAAGTTGGTACAGAGAAGGGAGAGTTTGGGTCCGGGCATATGTCACTTAGGGTGACAGAGACAAACAGAGGTTTTGAGATTTCACTTGCATCTTTACCAGACAACAGACACAAGTTTCACAGTATGGAGTTTCTCTGCTGTACATATTTTTGTTGTTTTTAAATACTTTTCAATACCCCACAATTATTATTAAATCATTAATAATAATTTTTGAAGTAAATTTCACTCTCTTCAACACATATTTCTCCTACTCTTACAGTGATACATGTTATTACAATTAATCAAGTATTAGGCCACTGTTCATTGTATATATAGCTATATAGCATATAGCCATCCTTACTAGCAAGTCTTTACTTCACTGATTATTGTTTCCATTTCCATGATTGGATACATTCTTGAACAGGATTGCTTTCAGTGAATTGTTGCTTGTCATTTAATTTTAGTTAATACCATGAAGTGAAAGTGAAAGTCGCTCAGTCATGTCAGACTCTTTGTGACCCCATGAACTAGGAATTCTCCAGGCCAGATACTGCAATGGTTAGCCTTTCCCTTCTCCAGGGGATCTTTCCAATCCAGGGATCAAACCCAGTTCTCCCATGTTGCAGACAGATTCCTTACCAGCTGAGCCATAAGGGAAGCCCAGGTGATACATGATGCCAATAAGGCTGTTCCCAAAAATTACATGTGCGCCCACAGACAGCACACAGAGCTAAAACAGATAATGGAACATTAAATTCAGTTGTCAATGTTAGTGTCCTAATTATTCCACACTGCCTCTATTACTGCTATTTTGGGGGGGAAAGTGCAAAAGACAATACTGCCTTTTATATTGTTAGTAAAAATAGTGAGAGGTAATAAAGATGGTGAATTTTTAAAGGGGCAGAATAAAGCATGGAGGTTGAGCCCATGGAATGCATTTCTCAACTGACACAACAATCTCTGAAAGGTATTTCAGGTATATAGAAATTGACTTAGTTATGCTTTGTATTCATTTGGTGCACAAGGAAATACTATGGAACTGTGCTGCTTAGTTAGCAGACTTTATAATTTCTTTCACCTGAAAAGAGAGATTCCTCTGGGAGTTGCATGCCAGCTAATCTTCTCTCCTGACAAATTAGCAGGCATCTCAATCAGGCAAGGAACTCTATAATTTTAAAAAAAAAAAAAATTATCTTTTGCTGACAGATTTTAAAAGGATTTTTTTCTCAAGTCAAACATATTGAAATGTTTGATTATGTTTCAGAGTTCATATTTAGTGATATATTAAACAATGTTTTGTACTCTATATGGTGATAAATGTGGCTCAGATGGTAAAGAATCTGCCTGCAATGCGGAGACCTGGATTTGATCTCTGGGTCAGGAAGAGGCCCTGGAGAAAGGAATGGCTACCCACTCCAATATTCTTGCTTAGAGAATTCCATGGACAGAGGAGCCTGGTGAGCTTCAGTCCACAGGGTTGCAAAGAATCAGATACAACTGACCGATTAACAGTTCACTTTCACTTTGTATTCTACATGGTGATAAACATAGAAACCAAAATATATTTTGCATTCCTTTTAGCAAAGTACACATAATGAAATGAGCCTACTACTCAACATTTATTGCTTTTGATGTTTATCAATATTTTAATAGAGATATGTAACCATTATTATGTAACTTTCAAGTCATTTTTGCTATAAAATGAATATATTAAACTGAAAATCTCTTTCAACTATATATTAATAATGACATACATACAGTTTGACTAATCATAACTTATGCATAGGCCCATATATTTTCAGACTGCTCCAAACTGAAGGGTCAAGATTGTTCATAAACTTTAGGATCTACCAGTATATGTTTTCTAAGAATTGGCCTAGGAAATAACAGTTACTGTATAAGCCATTTCTTTACATTCTTAGACCTTTTAAGTTAATAAATGTTATGATGATTTTAAAATGAAAAGAGAATGAATGCAAACTTCAATATCACACAATCTGAAACAATATAAATCTATGTATAAATATTGTCACTTAGTTGGGATCACATACCCATTTGCACTTGACACATGGATCAGCCATTCAGGTTGCCAGTCTCTGAGTCAGTATTTATTAAATACCTCAAAGCAAAAGAAAATCAACAAGACTCATCTGGTGCTGTCAACTGCATTTCAGCTCACCGAGTGAAATATGTAAAGAAATCATTGCAAAATTCTGTTATAGATACAATTATAGACCTATAAGCACTGCTTTGAGACTATAATAAAGCAACTAATTCCCTCTGTGTGAATATGTATGAGAAAGAATATCAAAAACAGACCGAGAATTAACTGGGTTTAAGTTTTAACACTGGGGTAAAAGCACATTTAAAAAGCCATAAAAAATAAAGAAGAAAGAAATAACCCTGAAAAAGTGAAGTCAGTCATTATGCTAAGTTTATTACATGAAATATAATTTGAAATATTTTTTCCAAAACATTAGTTCACTGTAGAAAAATTAGAAAATACAAGCAAAAGATGAAAAACTATTAAAATGCTCAGAGTTCGAGACAAAATTGATCTAAAATGCATTATTCTTGATATTTTTACATATTTTTTCATAGTTCATATTACATAAATATACTTGTGCCCAGTGATTTAATTTCATGAGTAATATATTATAAATATCTTTTACAACAAATAGCAATAATCTACAAAGTAACTTTAATAGCTGAATATTACCCCACTACACAGATATTCCACTTTTAACTTTAATCCATTGTTTGAGGATATTTATGATTGTTTTTAAATTATAAAGATCTTTTTAATGACGATCATATAATATCTTTAAATATATGCCTAAGTTCTTCAAGGTAGAACTCTTAGGTGAAAGTACATGGACATTTTTAACAATATAAGCACATATCATGTTTCCCTACAGAAAGGTGGTATCAATTTTCACTATGTGATCAGAAATCCAACAGCACTTATTAGGAAGTGATTATGCCCTGATAAATATCCAACCCAAATCTTTGGGTGCCTGTAAAATCTCAACAAGTTGGTAATGCCTTCTTAAGTCACATCAGAAAGAGATCCATTTAACCTATGAAGCAGAGCAATGGCTACTGAAAGTGAGGGGGTGAGAATGGGGAAGAGAAAGGAAGTACAAAGGGACACAAGAAAACTTTGGGCTTTTTTTAATGAATATATTCACTATTTTAAGGCTGATGATGACTCCATTCCTATATACATTTGTCAAAAAGTATCAAATTTACATGTAATAGGTACAATTTACTGTATATCAATTATACCTTTAAAGTCTTAAAAATGTAGGATCTACTACGTAATTTGGGCTTTCCTTGGTAGCTCAGACAGTAAAGAATCTGTCTGCAATGTAGGAGCCCCAGGTTAAATTCCTGGGTCAGGAAGATCCCCTAGAGAAGGGAATAGCAACCCACTCCAGTATACTTGCCCTGAGAATTCCATGGAGAGAGGAGCCTCATGGGCCTCTGCGGTTCATGGGGTCACAAAGAGTAAGAAACAGCTGAGCGACTAATACTTGTACTTTCACTCGAAATATGATTTCATTAATTGTAAATTGTCCATGATATTTTAACTTTGGAAATATATGAGAAGTATTTTAAAGAGTGTGAGGAGATAGGGAAAAGGGAAAAGAAGGAATCTGTTTTCAACACTGTCCCAGAAAAGCAGGCTTTGACTAATATGAACAATGCTGCGTATAAATACCCTTTCAGTTGACCAGAAAGCTACAACAGATTGGTGGCCATACCACTTACAGCTGTATTTCTCTTCTTAATGACAGGAATAACCTTGATATACTTATAGATAGATTTTAGAGGCAAGATCTTCCTTAGTAAGTATCTCTGGTGTAAGAAATACACCTATTATCTCTCTAGTTCCCAAGTCCTCAGAAACTTCTAAATTGCTATACTTTAATTCACTGTCCAATAAGCAACCTTCTTCTCCATAACTTTGTCTTCTGAGAAAATAACTTCCCACCTGTCACAGGAAAGTGTGACATTTGAAAACATATGTTTAGAATTCCATAATTAATATAATACATTTATTTTATTAATCAGTTTCTCTGAAGCCTGACACCCAGCTGATTGATTTTGGAGAAACTAAGGCTGTGGGCTTAAACATGCAAATTAAAAATCAAATCTTAGACAGTGAAACATCCAAATTTAATCATCCTCTGAGACTCTTGCCTGTGCCTTCTGAATTACAATAATATCTACACTGATAAGTTTTCAAAGTGGATAGTTTACAAATATATGAATGGTTTTATGAGTTGTAGTGCCCAAAGTACATATATAGCTATAGTCCGGGTGTTTGGTGGAGCTGTCAGGGCAGGGTGGGTGGTGCTGAGAAACCAATGTGGCCAGGATTCACTACACTACTATCAAAACTGCCATTAGACATGCTTTAGTTCTAAATGAGAAAGAGTACATGTACCATTTAATGAGAAAAAAGGGTGTCCATAATTTGAAAAGCCAAATCACTTGACCATTTCTGCACAAGTTTTAAATCCACATACATTCTTCTGGATATTTATATTTGCCTAGTGCTATGCTAAAAATCATAACTGTTGGATAAAATTCTTTTTATAACCTTTATATATGAAGGCAGCCAGCAAACTAATAATGCACTCTCATAAAACTCTTGCTCATGTAAATCACTACTGAGAACTCAGCCTGACATTTGAATTACTTGAATTTATATCAATGACTTCCTGAATATTCAGTAATCTTAGAAATATACTCGATGTTAATAATGACTTTGAAGAGAAAGTCTTTGCTGCAAATTGCTGGAGAGAAGGCATCAACTTAAATACAAGCTTATTTCAATTTCATTATGGAATTTTATAATTTCATTAAAATTAAGAAAACTTTTTTCTAGTATAGAGCAAATGGATTTCCGCCTTCTATGTTAAACAGCTCATGAGAATTTTGTGTCACTGGCACTCAGCGTTCTTTTTCTATCTGCTTTCCCTGGAGTCTCATATGGAGTTGTCAGGCGTAGGAATATCTGCCTCTACTTTCAAATTAAATAAAAACTGCTTTAGTGGTATTACTTAAGTCAAGTTTGAAAACCAAGTGGCTTTCATTATATTTTACATTCTCTGAACAATTTTGTTTTTCTTTAAGAGTTTTATCACCTTAACTTGTACTAATTTAGTTTTCATTGTTTTCCTATCTAAACACATGAAAACAGATGGGAAAGTAAGCTTAATGGAAAAATGTTCACGGTATAGTCAAGAAAAAAAGATTATGGTTTCTGGAAGAAGTCCATTTCCAAAGGTTACATGCTGCATCGCTGCATTTAACATTCTAAAGGGACAAAACTGTAAAGATAGAGGATACAAGGGTGCTAGGGGACAGGAACTCAGTGGGGAGATGAGTGCACCTAGAAGCGCCAGTGAGAGGGAATTCCCTGGTGATGATGGAGCAGTGGTGGTGCTTATTCAAACCTAACCAGGCAACGAAACTGCATAAAACCACACACACACACACACACACACACACACGAGTCCATGTGAAAACTGAACATGATCTGTAGGCCAGCAAACAGTATTGTTTCAATGGTAATTTTCTGGTTTGGTATGTGGAGTGTCTCCTTTGAAGGAAGCCAGATGGAGGGTTGAAGAGCCTCTATGTACTAGCCTGTGAGTCTATAATTATTTCAAAATAAGTTTTTTTTTTTAAAGCTATCTGATTTATGTGTGTAGCACAAAGAATGTGCTAACCATCAGACAACTGCACTCATCTTCCATGCTAGTAAGGTCATGTTCAAAACCTTGCATGTGAGGCTTCAGCATTATGCAAACCAAAACTTTCAGATGTCCAAGCTGGCTTTAGAAAAGGAAGAGGAACTGGAGATCAAATTGTCAACATTCGCTGGATCACAGAGGAAGCAAGGGAAATTCCCCAAAAAACATCTACCTCTGTTTAATCAACTATGCTTAAGCCTTTGACTGTGTGGATCATAACAAACTGTGGCAAGCTCTTAAAGAGATAGGAATACCAGACCATCTTACCTGTCTCCTAAGAAAACTGTGGGTCAAGAAGCAACAGAACCCTGTACGGAAGAATTGACTGGAAGATTGAGAAAGGAGTACGATAGGGCACTCTGTTGTTATCCTGTTTGTTTAACCTAGATGCTGAGCAAATCATGAGGAATGCCCAGCTAGATGAGTTACAAGACAGGAACAAGGAAACCTGTATGGAATCAAGAGAGGCAGGAGAACATTAGCAGCCTAAGATATGAGGATGATACCACTCTAATGGCAGAAAGCAAAGAGGAACTAAAGAGCCTCTTGATGAGAGTGAAGGAGGAGAGTGAAAGAGCTGGCGTAAAACTAAATATTAAAAAACTAAGATAATGACATCCAGTCCCATTACTTCAGGGCAAATAGAATGAGAAAAGGTGGAAGTAATGATAGATCTCCTCTTCTTGGGTCTAAAATCACTGCAGATGGTGACTGCAGCCATGAAATCAGAAGATGATTGCCTCTTGGCAGGAAAGCTATGACAAACCTAGACAGTATGTTGAAAAGCAGAGCCATTACTCTACCAACAAAGGTCCACACAGTCAAGGCTACGGTCTTCCCAGTGGTCATCTATAGCTGTGAGAGCTGGACCATAAAGAAGACAGAACACCAAATTATTGATGCCTTCAAACTGTGGTGCTGGAGAAGACTCCTGAAAGTCCCTTGGACACCAAGGAGATCAAACCAGTCAATCTTAAGGAAAATCAGCCCTGAATACTCATTGGAAGGACTGATGCTGAAGCTGAAGCTCCAGTAATTGAACATCTTATGTGAGCAGCCAGCTCATTGGAAAAGCCCCTGATGCTGGGAAAGTTTGAGGAAAAGAGGGCATCAGAGGATAGATGGCTGGATGGCATCACTGATGCAATGGACATGCACTTGGGCAAACTTCAGGAGGTGGTGAGGGACAGGGAGGCCTGGCCTGCTGCACTCTGTGGGCTCGCAAAGAGTTGGACATGACTTAGAAACTGAACAATTAAACAATATCAGGAAGGGGCAACTAGTAGTATAATAATAACAGCAATGGCTCAGCACCTTCTAAAAGCTGACACTGTTCTGAATGAAAGCTTGTTGCATATTCACTAGGATCTTTGTGATAGTTATAATTATCACCCCCATTTTAAAGATACAGAATCAGTCTCAGCTGTGTAACATGGCATGTCCACTGATAAACAGTAGTACAAGACAGAGAGACAGACAGACGGAGGTGGCACCCATGTAACCTTGCTCCAGAGATGCTACACTGAACTGAAACTCAAGTTCCAGGATACTGGAAACCTGGATATATGAATGAATAGATGTTCGGTAACTGTATGGAAAAAATGATTGATGGTAATATAGCTATGTGTGTTTTATGACAAAACATATGGAAGGATGTATAGCACAAATTCAAGAGTGATTATTTCTGGATGGTGGTATATTATAGAGAATTTAAGGTTTTTTTGTTGTCTATATGTTCTACTTTTTATAATAAATGCTTTTGTGAAATAAAAAAATAAAAATGAGTTGAACTTTAAGAGGTCCTCTGAACTGGTCTCTGCTCCAGAAAGAAACAATTATATACACTAAGAATTAGAACTCATTTTCTTATTGTCTAACATATAACAGAATAACAGTTTCATATTTTACTTTAGTTTTTATGGTACTTTTGTCTCTCCACTAAAAAAAAAGAAAACTATCTTAATGCAATTGAAGACAATTTTATTTTGCTTTTATATGAGGAGAAAAACCATGCACTTGTTGTAATCTACATGCCAAACACATAGCACTTGTGTCCCAGTGTCTAGGATCATACCTGACATAAAATCAATTTGCAATAAATGTTGGATAAATGAATCAAAAGACCAAAGGGAAGGATCCTGGAATCAAGATAGCACTGTGCACACTAAGGCAATTTTCCATATAGTATATATTAAGAAGTTCAAAAGAAAAAGGATCACCCTTGAGTGAATCAAAAGTTAAGGAAAGCTTCACAGAGAAGGCTTCTAGAGCTGGATGGGTTCCAGCATTGAGTAAGCACCTTTTGGATTTCATGATCACCACTGTATTCAGAAAACAAGATTAAAGGCTGACATTATTGGCCTGAGTTATGTCTCTTTGGCATATGGTTGTATAGTCCCTGATATAGTATGTTAGCGTGATGGTTAGTTTTATGTGCAGCTTGACTGAGTCAAGTGTTACTCAGATATCTGGTTAAACAGTATCTCTGGTTGTACATGTGAGGGTGTTTCCAGAAGAGATTAACACACAAATCAGTAGACTGAGTAAGATGGCCCTCTTCAATGTGGGTAGGCATTGTCCCACCTGCTGAGTCTGAGCAGTACAATAAGGCCGACGAAGGAAGACTTCACTCTCCCTCATAGCTGCTTGACTGGAACATCAGTCTTCTCTGGTCCTAAGGCTGGAATAACACCATCAGCTCATTTGGTTTTCAAGCCTTTGGACTTGACCTATAACTACATCACTGGCTCTTCCAATTCTCCAGCCTGCAGATAGCAGGCCATGGGATTTCTCAGCCTTCTAATCATGTAAACCAGATCTATGTACATACACAAACACCAGTTCTGTTCAGTTCAGTCACTCAGTTGTGTCTCTTTGCAACTCTCTGGACCGCAGCACGCCAGGTCTCCCTGTCCATCGCCAACTCCAGGAGTTTACTCAAACTCACTGCCATTGAGTCAATGATGCCAACCAACCATCTCATCCTCTGTCATCCCCTTCTCCTCCTGCCCCCAATCTTTCCCAGCATCAGGGTCTTTTCAAATTAGTCAGCTCTTCGCATCAGGTGGCCAAAGTATTGGAGTTTCAGCTTCAGCATCAGTCCTTCCAATGAATATTCAGGACTGATTTCCTTTAGGATGGACTGGTTAGATCTCCTTGCAATCCAAGGGACTCTCAAGAGTCTTCTTCAATACCACAGCTCAAAAGCATCAATTCTTCAGCACTCAGCTTTCTTTATAGTCCAACTCTCACATCCATACATGACTACTGGAAAAACCATAGCCTTGACTAGATGGATTTTGTTGACAAAGTAATGTCTCTGCTTTTTAATATGCTGTGTAGGTCAGTCATAGCTTTTCTTCCAAGGAGCAAGTGTCTTTTAATTTTATGGCTACAGTCACCATCTGCAGGGATTTTGGAGCCCAAAAAATGCATACCTACACACACATATATTTATACTATTGGTTCTTTTTCTCTGGAGAACTCTGACCAATAGAGTTAGGCAGGGTCTTTTAAGAGGCAGAGGCCAATATATGATTGACTTGCAAATATCCTATTTGGAATGTGCCCATGAGAGAAAACTGGGAGGGAGCCAGGAAACACTGGGAGAGTTATCAGACCACCATGCAAGTCTAATCAGGAGTGAAGGAAGGAAGAGAACTTTGGAGGGGGGCAGTGCCCCAGTTGACTGTAGTCTAAAGAAGATTCAGCAAGGCAGTCAAGGCAGTCAGAAATCAAAGTCAGCAGTCACAGAAGTCCCTCCCATGTATCCAAAGAACAGGCCTGACATAATTTCCCTGCCCCTTCATTCCTGAATGACGGGGAGCAGACCTGAGGCTGTGGCCTCAGCAGGATGCAGTGAAGGATCTCACAGCTCAGCACCTGGGCCCCTGGTCAGGCCAGATCCCTGCAGCTGGAGACCTATGAGGCCAATTCCCATGGTCACTACATATACAATGCAAATCTAAAAGGTTCTATGAAATAATACACTTGAAGATAGACACTTCATTTTAATAATGACATGAAACATTAATTCTGACAAAAGAGACAAATGTAGAATATAATAGCCTGCTGTCGATGGGGTTAACCATGTTAACCTACAGGGTAGATTTTCTCGAAGATGCTCCAGCATCTTTCATGGATGAATGACACAGAAATTTCTATTCTACTTATTTCTGTTTGCCAAATGTATACCTTGCACAAGGCACAGGGTAACCACTCATAAATCACATGAATGAACGTCATAGACAAATCTAAGCTGCACACATACACTCACACCCATTGTCCTACGTTCCTTAGTATGCTACTATTCTCATAAATATTTCCTTACATTGCCTTGTTTGAACACCCTCAATTTTAATGGATAAAAATAATTTTATCAGTAAGTTATGAAAGATTAAAAGAAACAGTATTTTCCAAATGTATGATATGATCTGTAGTTTGAATTGCAAATGCTACCCGATTCCTCTTTACTTCTGTATCCACCTACCCACTCTCATTTACATACATGTACACATAATTTCATGAATTTTACACCTCTTTTTAGCCTGCTTTCAAGTCACACATCTATCCTTTTTCAAATACCTAAAGCATACTGCCTTGTAGAATAAATTTGGGAGGCTTCATATGCTAGCCCCTGAGCGTGGACTAAAGGTAGAACTGAGGCCTTCTGTCTCCTTCATGCCTATGAGTACCTAACAACCAACTGCTGGGCTAACAGTATATACTCAAGAACTACTCTACCGATTCAGAAAATAAACAAGAAGTCATTTATGAAGTGTTAGATCAAGACTTTGAGTCTGCTTATACCATTAAAAACTCTAATTTATATTTTCATTGTTTACAATAAAGTTTTTTGATAACTATAATCTAAAGGTAGATAACCATACCTAAATGTCATTACATTACTTGATTTTCTGACACTAGAAAGTACAGTGCTAGTGGAAATACAGAGTTTACCTCAGTGTAATGTTAAATATAACAACAAATGTAAAAGCACATTTCCCTAAATGTAAAAAAAAAAAAAAAAAAATTGTCTTCATCCAACCATAAGGATTTGTTTTCTATACCAGGAAGCTTTAAAGTAGGTTTAAATTCATGCTGAAGTACATATTTGCTGAAGAAAACTAGTTACATATTTTAGGGAAAAAGTTTTTTAACATACCTTGCCTTAAATAACATGAGCCATCGTTTCCCCTAATTTTGGATTTCCGGGATATAGCTTTCACCAGACCTACTGCTGAGTTTAGCCACTCTTCTTTCATTAGACATAGGCACATTAAAACATTTGAAAATCAAAACAATTACCAATACTCTAGTTTCATTCTTATTTGTCCTTAGATGAATGAAGTTGACACATTACCTACTGCTGATATGTTACCAAGTGATCTGGGTCAAAAGATAACCCAGAGATGTGGTCTATGTCAAAGTGTGGTCCTCAGAGGCATACCATCAACACCAGGGCTCTTGTCAGAAGTGCAGATCTGTGGGTCCCACACAAACTTACTGAGTCATACTCTCTGGGATGCGCCTCCGAAGTAAATATTATAACAAGATCTCTGGGTGAATTGTGGCAAAGTCTAGCATGTTTGCTCCAAAAGTGCTGGCTTACTTCAACTGACTCAACTCCTGGAGCCTGTTATACAAAGTGAAGTAAGTCAGAAAAAGAAAAGCAAATATCATATATTAAAGTACATATCTGGAATTGAGGAAAATGGTACTGATGAACCTATTTGCAGGGCAGGAATAGAGACACAGACATCGAGTACAAACTTGTGGACACAGCAGGGGGAGGTGAAGCTAGGACAAACTGAGAGAGTAGCCCTGACATATATACACTGTCATGTGTAACACAGAGAGCTAGTGGGGAGCTGCTGTATAGCACAGGGGGTCCAATCTGGCGCTCTGTGATGACCTAGAGGGTGGGATGGGGAGCGGAGGGAGGCTCAAGAGGGAAGGGATATACGAATACTTTCTGACTGATTCACGTTGTTGTACAGCAGAAACTAACACAGCATTGTAAAGCAATTATCCTCCAATTAAAAATAAATTTAAAAAAGAAATAAAAATTTTAAAAATACTGGTACGCATGTCAACACTGATGTTCCACAGATACAGGAAACTAAATTTGGGCAATTTACTACATTTTTCATGTAAAACTTTCAGCAATAGGTAAACAAACTCAATCACAGGATATAGAAACCCTTTATTATAAAAGTGTCACGCTATCATATACAAATTTCTAGAAATCACTTTTGTCATAAATTCTCAGGAAATAGCTATAAACAATGGGGCTTCCCAAGTGGCTCAGTGGTAAAGAACCTGCCTGCCATTGCAGGAGACATAAGAGACACGGGCTTGACCCCTGGTTCGGGAAGATCCCCTGGAAGAGGGTATGGCAACTGACTCCAGTATTCTTGCCTGGAGAATCCCAAGGACAGAAGAGTCTGGCAGGTCCATAGGGCTGCAAAGAGTCAGGCACGACTGAAACAACTTAGCCCACACCCACACACACAGCACAGCTATTAGAAAGAAATTAAAAGATCCAAACCAACTGTCAGGAAGGGCAGTATCTGAGTCTTCCTAATGAGTAATACTGGTAGGATTAATTGGAATTTTAGCTATAGTTAAGAAGGTCAACCTCATGGAGTTAGAGTATACAATACTCATCAGGAAAAAACATGATGACAGTCAAGACCAAACTACCATGCCCAAGTGACAGAGAGAGGTCACATCCAAAGGGCAAAATTTGGGTCAGTAAAGGCAAGATAGAATACAAGCTTCAAAATCAAGATAAAGATTATCGAGGTTGAAGATGAAGCTCTAGAGAAGGTAGGAAAATAGGATACTGTACTAATATCAGAAGAAAGAACTTGAATCCCAAAGTAGTTGTTGAAAGAACTTCCTTTAGCCTTCTACTCAATTTGTTTTGATTTTCTTTGTCTATCTAAAAGCAAGGTCATGGAACAAGTGATTAAAGCCAGACAAAGAATGCAAATCCTTCCATTCAGTCATATTTCAATATATAAATACACAGCTTTATGAGAATGAAACTTTATGTTTAATTAAACTCAAATTATTTAAATCTACCATTGCCCATCCATCAAATACATTTTTAAATGTCTTTCTCACTGTCAGTAAAAAGTTTTATGTTATTATTCCCTTAATCAACAGGATAGTTTGAATTTTCATCTCATTCTATTGTCTTGTGCTATGATCTTTCAAAGAGTGTCTAATATAACTACAAATATAAACATTAATTTAATGCACATGATGTGTTATTTTTCTCAAGAGAATTCCACAAATACAGAAGTGTGTATCCTAATAATAGCTAGAGGTTCTAAAATAAAAGAAAAATTAAAATAGCAAAAATATATAGCTCTACTGCAAAAGTATTTAAGTACAGACAGCACATAACACATACTGAGTAACAAAAAACATATTGATTAGTAAAGGATGCTAGAAGTAAATAACTATCAAAAAAATTGAAACAGAGTCCAAAGAAAAGTGGAAATAAAGACAGAAGTTTAGGAATTATTACTCTGGACCAAGTAGTATGATGAAATTATGTCTTTAAAATTCATAAGACTGACAAAATATATTAATTTATCTATAAAGATGTACAATTTTAGAGCTGGTTAGAGTGCAGATTCTGGAGCCAGGACACCTGCAGTCACATGCTGGGCCTGCTATTCACTGTCTACATGGCCTTGGGCAGACTCCTTCACTCCTCCATAATGAGTGGCAAACAATCCCACATACCAAATAGATTTATCTTAAGGGTAAAATGACATATGTAGATCTTAGAACAGTGCCCACATATACCAAATCCACAATTAGCATTAGCCAGTATTAGACCACATTGAGGAAGACATGGTAACCCATTTCCAATATTCTTGCCTGGAGAATCCCCATGGACAGAGAAGCCTAGCGGGCTACAGTCCATGTGGTCACAAAGAATTGGACCTGACTGAGCAACTTAGCACAAACACAGCACAGACCACATTACCCGTCTCCTGAGAAACCTGTATGTAGATGAAGAAGCAACAATTAGAACTGGACAGGGAACAATGGACTGGTTCAAAATTGGGAAAGGAGTACTCCAAGGCTGTACATTGTCACCCTGCTTATTTAACTTATATGCAGACTACATCATGTGAAATGCCAGGTTAGATGAATCACAAACTGGAATCAAGATTGTGGGGAGAAAACCAACAACCTTAGATATGCTAGTGATACCACTCTATAGCAGAAAGCAAAAAGGAACTAAAGAGCCTCTTAATGAAGGTGAAAGAGGAGAGTGAAAAACCTGACTTAAAACTCAACATTCAAAAACTAAGATCATGGCATCTGGTCCCATAACTTCACGGCAAATAGGGAAAAAGTGGAGACAGTGACAGACTTTATTTTCTTGGACTCCAAAATCACTATGGATGATGACAGCAGCCATGAAATTAAAAGACATTTGCTTCATGAAGAAAAGTTATCACAAACCTAGACAACATATTAAAAAGAAGAGACATCACTTTTCTGACAAAGGTTCATCTAGTCAAATCTATAATTTTTCCAGTAGTCATGCACAGATGTGAGAGTTGGACCATACAGAAGGCTGAGCGCCAAAGAGTTGATGCTTTTGAATTGTGGTCCTGGAGACTTATGTGTATCCCTTGGACCACAAGGAGATCAAATCAGTCAATCCTAAAGAAAATCAATCCTGAATTTTCACTGGAAGAACTGATGCTGAAGCTGAAACTCCAATACTTTGGCCACCTGATGTAAAAAGCTAAGTCACTGGAAAATGTTCTGATGCTGGGAAAGATTGAGGGCAGGAGGAGAAAGGAGGTGGAAGAGGATGAGATTGTTAGATAGCATCACCAACTCAGTGGATATGAATTTGAACAAATTTTGGGAAATAGTGAAGGACAAGGAACCCTGGCATGCTGCAGTTCATGGGGTTACCAAGAATTGGACACAGCTTAGCCAGTGAACAATAACAACAAATACTATAAAGAAGTGTAAAAGAGAAGTACAATGTGGGTCACATGAACGATTTTAGTTTCTAGTAGTCCCAATAAAAGAGTGAAAAGAAACAGATGAAGTTAATTTTACTACTATGTTTTATATAATCCTTCTTGGGTTAAATTGTGTTCTCCCAAAATTCACGTTTAATTCCTAACTCTCAGTAGCTTAGAATGTGACCTTATTTGGAAATAGGGCTTTTGAAGACATAAATTAGTTAAATTAAGATGAGGTTATATGGAAACAGAGTAGGCCGTAATCAATATGATTGATGCCCTTATAAGTTATGGAAGTTTGGACACAGATAAGGGCACGGGAAGAATGTTATATGGAGATGAAGGCAGACACTAGATGATGCTTCCACAAACCTCAGGGATAACAAGGACTGCCAGCCAACCACTTTCCTTCTCCACCAGAAGCCAGGAGAGAGACATGGGACAGATTCCCCCTGTGAGCCTATAGAAGGAACCAACCTCGTCAACAACCTGACCTCAGATTTCTAGACTCCAGAAATGTGAGGCAATGAATTTCTGAGTACTCAGTTTGTGGTACAGAAGCCCTGAAAAACTAAAACAGTACAATATAGCTAAAATATCATAATTATAGTATGTAATCAATGTAAGGTATCATAAATGAAACTTTTTGCTTTTTTTTTGTCATACAAAATCTTCAAGATCTGGTATATAGTTTACCCAACAGCACATCTCAGTCCATACTAGTTACAGTTCAAGTGATCAATATCAACTCATGACCAGTGGTTTCCAGATTGGACAGTGATGCCTTAAACAATCCATGGTGTTAAAATTCAAATTCCACTCTTTGACCACAGGATTTCTTAAGCTGATAACAAACATGTTAGTTGATGTTGAGATTACTGTTTTCCTGATTACCAGTCTCCAGGTCTGTTCATCCGATCTGTTTTTACCTTTTTTTCTAGCCAGCCTATTATGCAAAACTTTCTTACCCGCACTGCTTTTCTGTCACATCTGTCTATAAAAAGCCCTATCACTGAATCCATCCAATCATCGTTCTACTCCAATCCCATTCTCAAGTTACAGTACACTGCAAGGAGAAAAAAAAAAATTCACACAACATGAGAACTGGCATTCTAAACATTCAGTCTTTTACCTTGGTTTGGTCTTCAATATCAAGACGTAAGGGGCCAACCAAGAGCAACTCTTCATCTACAACCATGATTCCAGCTCCCTTCCTGTCTCTGGAGAAGCAAGACTTGCTCTTTTGTCCTAGATTCAACAATCTACTCAGTCTCCACCCACATCTGCAGGATCCACATTACAGCAGTAGCTTCTCTGGGCTTTTATCTTCAATTAATGGCTCCCCTTCTAATGCTGCTATATCCTCATAATAGAACATGGTGAAAATCAAACTCTTCCTATAATCTGATGTCCTGTCTAATTCCTCTTCCCTTTCCACTTCCACTCTGACTATCATCTGGTTTTCACTTCTATCCTTTTTTTTCTCTGGTATCACCAACCACCTCCATATCACCAAGTTCCACAGATGCTCATGGTTATGTATCTTTAGAGAACTTTCTGCAGCAGTTGATCACATCATCATTCCTGGAACTCTTTTTCCCTGGGCTTCTGTGCCATCCTTCCCCTCTGGCTCCCCTCACCTATCTCTGGCTCCCCTTCTTGGTCTCTTCATGTATTATTTTTCTTCTACTGAATCCCAAACCAGGTGTGTGTTGTTGTTGGTTTTTTTCATCCTCCAGCCTATGGTTTCTTCACTATATTTACCTTCCTCCTTTCCTTAATGAACTTTTTTTTTTACTTTACTTATTCTCATACACTTTATAATACTCCATATACCTGTAGTGTGAAGGTATTAAGACAGAAGTGTTAAGGAAAACATGAGCTAAATTTTTTAAGCTTAACATATCACCTAATATAAAGTTTATAGTAGTTTTTTTTTAATATACTTGCTAATGGAAAGCCTTAAGAAAATGCCATTTGTACTCATTTCTGATATAAGATGGACTCAAACTTAGTATTTCTTCAGGTTCTTTTTTTTTTTTTTTTTACTTTCTTGAATTACCATCTTATTTTTTTTTTATTTCTCAAAGAATAAAAGACCTGCAATTAAAGTCATTCATTCATTTTCTTTGCTGAGTCTCAGCTTATCTGTGGACTAATAACCTAAAAGTGGATTTACTGTTTTTCAGAAAAATGAAAACTAAGGAAATAGGAACATTTAGATACAGATATTATGTTTTTCCTTTTTAATTTTTTTTATTAAGTTTAAATGGTTATTTTTTAGTTTGTTTTGCTTTACAATACTGTATCATTTTGCCATACATTGACATGAATCAGCCACAAGTGTACCTGAGTTCCCATTCCGGACCCCCCCCTCCCTCCCCACACCATCCTTCTGGATCATCCCCACCCATCAGTCCCAAGCCTTCTGCATCGAACCTAGACCGGCAATCCNCAGAAGCTTTTAATTTTAATTAGATCCCATTTGTTTATTTTTGCTTTTATTTCCAGTATTCTGGGAGGTGGATCATAGAGGATCCTGCTGTGATTTATGTCAGAGAGTGTTTTGCCTATGTTCTCCTCTAGGAGTTTTATTGTTTCTTGTCTTACGTTTAGATCTTTAGCATCACTTACTTTCAAAAATAATATAGTCTCTGTTTACAAAAAGATTTTTAAACTCATTCATTTAAAATTTTAAAACTCACTTCTACATTTAGGCAATAACTAACAAATTTAGAAATGCCCATTGCAAATCAAATAAAAAGAATAAAGGAGCTTGGAAATAGATGAATAAGGAAAAATACAAATATTCAAAAATTAGAGGAACAGATAAGACACATCACATTTTGTTTATTTATGAGGCTAGTCCTGAAGTTAGAGAAACAAAGCTCCTGAAGTTAGAGAAACAAAGCTCCAGAGGTTGAAAGCCTGGTTCCTAGGTGAGCACCGCCTCCTCATACTTGCTCTAATCCATTTGAACTTTGCTTTTTACTCTATCTAAAGGCAAATGAAATTGCTTCTGGGCCCTGGTATTTTTCTATCTTCTCCTCTTGTCATGAAATATTCCTTTCTTTCTCTGCCTATTGATTTATTGGAAAACTACAGTCTAGTAAGGCAGGAGGTGAGCCCATCTTCTCAGCTGTCAGCGATCAGTCATCACTGGTAGAAGGGCATCACAGGAGGAGGGAGGGAGAGCTCTCCTCACAGGAATTCTGTGACTCCCTCCCTTGCCCCAATCCAAGGTGTGCTTATTCCTTCATGGTCTCTGGAATACAAAAGCCAATTTAGGGACCAGAACTAAAGTGGACTTTTGGAGTCAAAACTGTTTCCTTCACCAGAGCAGCAAAGGTCTTCTGAATTCTCTTGACTGGCAGACACTTTTTCTCACCACCTCCATTTCATCTACGTCTCAGCAGTGAGGTCTGGGGTCATGATGTTCTAATAGTCTTCTATCTATATCAGTATTTCCTGGCCCTTTTCTGGTTTTTCCTTCTGTTCTGGGCTATGTTAAGGCTGTGATAGCTTGTCTTCAACTATACCACCAATTCTTTCTCTTTCCAGAATCATACACTCTTATGGTTTCTGCATCTCTCCATTCTGTAAGATTATACTTGTCCACAGTCACCACGCACAATGAAAAAAAAAAAAGTTTCACTGTTCCTTGAGAATTTCTTCTTTCATAAAACACTGAATATTTTAAGGTCACCCATTCACACTTAATACATAAATTTCAAGTCTCAAGCCTGAATTTATCCCTCATTCTTTTAGAGGAAGAGTTATTTAAGCATGAACCTACATAGAAATCTGAATGTACTTTGTGAAAAGCACAAATTTCTTATTCCCAAATCCAATCTTAAAATTTTCTTAATCCTTTGATAATCTCCTTTCACCCTCAGGTTCCAAGAAAGAGGTAAGAGAACTTTCTACATTATAACTGTCCCATTACCCTGCCCATACAGACCTCAACTTTCCCACAACATATTCAAGATGTTGTTTTCTGAATAATTCACTCCATTAATTTAAATTAATGAATAAGTCTTTACTATAAGACATACTCATTAATTTAAAAAGAAATCTTTTCAGTCTGAATTTTAGCAACAAAACATGACAGTGAGAAATATACTTGGTATACTATTAGAGGTCATCCTACCACAACCCACACATTTCTATTTATCTATATTATACTCATGATAATAAATGCCATGATGTATTTATTATAATCACAGAACATGAAGAATTATTTCATGACAATCAGAATTTGTTTTAAAAGGATAGATACACATATANAACAAAACATGACAGTGAGAAATATACTTGGTATACTATTAGAGGTCATCCTACCACAACCCACACATTTCTATTTATCTATATTATACTCATGATAATAAATGCCATGATGTATTTATTATAATCACAGAACATGAAGAATTATTTCATGACAATCAGAATTTGTTTTAAAAGGATAGATACACATATATGTATGTGCATATATGTATATATACAAAAACACATGTGAAGTGAAGTGAAGTGAATTCGCTCAGTTGTGTCCGACTCTTTGTGACCCCGTGGACTGTAGCCCACCAGGCTCCTCCATCCATGGGATTCTCCAGGCAAAAATAGTGGAGTGGGTTGCCATTTCCTTCTCCAGGGGATCTTCCCCACTCAGGGATTGAACCCAGGTCTCTTGCATTGCAGGCAGATGCTTTAACCTCTGAACCACCAAAAACACATAGACATACGTATATACATGCATACATACATAGTATATATATAGTGTATACATACATATAAGTATATACACACATAATTATTTATGTTTTAAACGAAAATAGAACTTCCATATTACAAGGTTTATAAGTCATATATACTTAGTTGACATATTTGGCACAGTCATCACATTAAATGATAAAACTATAATAAAACTATTTCTATCAAAATTATAAAGAAGGCAAATACTTGTAAACAACATGATCATTCACACTGTAAGTGCTAACCAATGCAATTAAAAATAAGAATAAAATCAAAGTATAAATATTGACAAAATTGAAAAAATTATTTTAAAGTATGTTATTGTACTGTTTGAAAATCCCAAATGCCTAAAAAATACAGAATCTCTAACACTGTTAAATGTAAATATAAGTAAAATGTATAAATCTAATAGTAACAATAACCAAAAAATGAAATAAGCAATAAAAATGTGCAGACACTTTAATGAAGAAAACTATAAAACTACTGAGGGAAGATAAAGAAGACTCACATAAAGGCAAAGATATCATCTTCTTCTTGAATAGGAAGACTATATTGTAAAGATGTCAGTTTCTTCCCTAAATGAAACCTATAAATTTAATACAATTCCAAGGGGGGTGGAAAATATGAAATTGATACAACAATTCTAAAGTGTATCTGCAAGTATAAAACTTTAAATACCTGCATCAATGCATCAGTGTGGAGGAAAAAAACACAGGCAATTCAGTAGATACCACTGGGAAAGTATAAAGTTACTAACTTGGAAAATACAAAGTCGAAACTCTACAGCCTTCACAATAATACATTCCAGATAAATAAAATACATAAAATAAGCATGATGCAATTATATAATAAAGATATTAAAGCAAATACTCAGTGGTGTTTTAATCGCCAGAAAAAAAAAAATAAAACAGATAACATAAAGAAAAAGTCTTGACTGGACAAACATGTCAAGCAACAGGTGGATATTTAAATATAAGAAGACATATCTCTGAAATGTATTATCAAATTGATAGTTTAAAAAATTATGCACAGGTATTTACATTAACTAGGATAAATCTTTAGGGTGACAGGAGTAAATAAGCAGAGGGAGATTACTGGAGAGATAAATACCAAAGGTCAATATCTCTGAAATTCATAATTATATACAATTTATATTTTCATTTTTACATTTATTTTGCTGCAAGTTTCTAAATGGATTTATATTAGGCTTATATGCAAAAGAAAAAAATTCTTTCTTTTTGCCAAAATTAAGAGTTAAGCATTCAAGTCTTGTTTCTCCTATTAGTGTTTCCAACTCTGGGCAAGCCATTTTTCCTGTCTCAATATATTCATCTTTCAATCTAACCCAAAGTCTTAATTAACTCTAAAATTCTAACTTGAGGGAGTAGTAGCATATGCGCACAAAGGGATATAAACAAACTACACATTCTGTTACAAAAAGACATGGGGAATGAGGGGGAACCAGTAGCAAGGTTCTTGCAGGCACTGAAGCAAGTGTTGGTGCCCCAAGGATTGTAAAGTGGCGAGACTGCTGTTGTGACCAAACCATTCTTTGTCTCTCCAGCCTAATCATATGCCTCTGTTAAACGGAACATTCCTCTTAACAATGCAATCTACCCCTATACTACTCTTCAACATTATTTATGCCCTACAGTCATTCTGTTCATATAATCGGTAATATTGGTAAAGGAAACTATATTAATTTCAAGCTCCAGCGAAAACACAGAAAGAGATCTGTATTTATCAAGTGAAATAAAGAAAGTAGAGAAAAAATTATTACTCTTGAAAGGGTAAAGAAGGTATCATAAACAACAGAGTGCTCCTGATTGGAAGAGTGAGCTAAATTAGGTGATTTGTTTTAAAAGCAGTTCCTTGATTTATAGGACTTTGGTAAGCATTTATTTTTGATCTAATTCAGCTACAGGTATAAACTCTGTTCATGTAAAGGTTATAGAAGGAAAAAAGAAATGATTCTGCCACAAATCAGCTGTATGACCTAAGCTAGTATCTTATCCTCTCTCTCAGTCTTAGTTTCTTTAACCACTAAGAAAAAGTGAAAAAATGCATTGGGATGCATTGGGATAGACAACTTCAAAGATAACTTGCAATTTGATTCTATGTTGCTGTGTCTTTTTCAAAACCAGATCTTTTTTTTATACTTCCTAAAGTATCTTATGCCTAGTTGACCTTAGAGATTTTAGAAATAGATTACAATTGAATAATAATAAGACATTTGCTTTAAAATATTAACAAAATATACCATTAGGAGATGTCATGATTCCAAAAGTAAGGTCTGAAGGAACCCAATAAATGATGTCTTCATTCCTTACCCAAATTTGACACTCATCAGATACAGACATAGGGGTCAGGCAGATGGAGAACAAGTGCCTGTTTATTACTGATAAAAGAAAGGACGTATATGGCTTAGGTGTTCAGATGACAGGACTCATTAACTCCATCTGCCTAATTCCCTGCGGGTGTATCCAACCAGTTACGGCCACAGCTGCACCCTCAGAGGCTTGTCCATGGGAAGCTGCCTCAGTAAATCTTAGTCCACAAAGGCCCAGAACAGAATGTGTGCTCTCTGAAGGCTGTCAAACCCAAAGGAAAGGAAAGAGGAAGGACCTGAGTTAAGTTGGCTCAATTCTGTCTCCAACTCCACTGACCAGATAAGTTATTTCCTTCCTCTGAAGGGAAGAAGAAAAGCAGAGAATAGACAGAGATTCAAGCTGTTATTTTAACAGATTTCCCTTTACGTGGGTAAGAGATGTCAACGGAAAGATAGTCCCTTCACCCTGAAAGTGCTCACAAGTATTCATTTACTCAGTTGTGAAGCATCAGCACTGTCACTCTCCCAAATGCATGGGAACACTGTCCCCAAGTCAATAGCTATATATATATATATATATATGATATATATACACACATACAAACACACACACACACACACACACACATATATTTTACTGTGTTGTGACTACTGAAGGCTCTGAAAGGGCATGTAATTTCTCTGTCTCTGTCTCTCTCTCTGATGCTGCTACTGCTACTAAGTAATTTCAGTTGTGTCCGACTCTGTGCGACCCCATAGACGGCAGCCCACTAGGCTCCTATGTCCCTGGGATTCTCCAGGCAAGAATACTGGAGTGGGGTGCTGTTTGCTTCTCCAATGCGTGAAAGTGAAGTCACTCAGTCGTGCCCGACTCTTAGCGACCCATGGACTGCAGCCTACCAGGCTCCTTCATCCATGGAATTTTTCAGGCACGAGTGGGTTGCCATTGCCTTCTCCCTCTCTCTCACACACACACCTAATTAAACACAATGCCAGATTTGAACATAACCTCCACTACCAAGTTCTCAGGCAAAAGAAATTGTCCAAATATTTAAAGTTCAAGGTCAAATTCTCTTGCTCTTAAGAATTGGTGTTGAAATCTCAAATGTAAAGTACATTATGTGTGCTGTGTACTCGGTCATGTCACACTCTTTGCAACCCCATGGACTGTAGCCCACAAGGCTCCTCTGTTCATGGAATTTCCCACACAAGAATACTGGATTGGGTTGCCATTTCCTTCTCCAGGGGATCTTCCTGACCTAGGGATCAAACCCACATCTTTTGTATCACACTGGCAGGCAGACTCTTTACCACTGAGCCACCAAGGAAGCCCTAAAATACACTGGAAGATCAAATACAAGTTAATATGCTCCAATTTCCCCTTCTCAGTCTCAACCAGAGAAGCTCTTGATGACTCAGTTAAACCAGATTTCCTTCAAGTCCATCAAACCAAACTGTCTTCCACAAAAAGCATCTCCAAATGTAAATTAGTTCACCACCAAAACCACTTATGGCTCACTTTTAGAGAGTCTTAAGAGTTAATAGACCCCCATAACACTGTCAAGGCAGTGACTCCACACTCACAAAATTTTAAATCAAGGCTATCCCCAACCATTAGAGCAGCTGTTCCAAGAAAATGAATTCCTAGAAACCAGGACTTTGGCCAAAGATTAGAGCAACACCCCTAGGGTGGTGTCTGAGGGAGGAGGAGAATATTCTCAGCTTCAACAGGATGCCATCCATCTATTCCAGATAAACAGAGGAGATATGTATGTATACACACACACACACACACACACTCATACACACATATTGAGAACCCATATTGAAACCCAATTGAGAGCAATTTTGCATCAGGAGGTTAAAGTTGGCTGGTTCCAAATTGGGAAAGGAGTACATCAAGGCTGTATATTGTCACCCTGTTTATTTAACTTATATGCAGAGTACATTATGTGAAATGCTGGGCTGGGTGAAGCACAAGCTGGAATCAAGATTGCAGGGGGAAATACCAATAACCTCAGATATGCAGATGACACCTCATTTATGGCAGAAAGCCAAGAGGGACTGAAGAGCCTCTTGATGAAAGTGAAAGAGGAGAATGAAAAAGTTGGCTTAAAACTCAACATTCACAAAATGAAGATCATGGCATCTGATCCCATCACTTCATGGAAATAGAAGGAGAAACAATGGAAACAGTGACAGACTTGTTTTCTTGGGCTCCAAAATCACTGCGGATGGTGACTGCAGCCTTGAAATTAAAACACTTTTGCTCCCTGGAAGAAAAGTCATGACCAACCTAGACAGCATATTAAAAAACAGAGATATTACTTTGCAACAAAGGTCCATCTAGTCCAGTAGTCAAGTATGGATGTGAGAGTTGGACCATAAAGAAAACTGAGCATGAAAGAATTGATGCTTTTGAACTGTGGTATTGGAGAAGACTTTTGAGAGTCCCTTGGACTGCAAGGAGATCCAACCAGTCAACCCTAAAGGAAGTCAGTCCTGAATATTCACTGGAAGGGCTAATGCTGAAGATGAAGCTCCAATACTTTGGCCACCTAATGCAAAGAACTGACTCACTGGAAAAGACCCTGATGCTGGGAAAGATTGAAGGCAGGAGGAGAAGCGGACAACAGAGGATGATATGGTTGGATGGCATCACTGACATGAATTTGAGCAAGCTCTGGGAGTTGGTGACGGACAGGGAGACCTGGTGTGCTAGAGTCCATGGGATCGAAAAGAGGTGGACATGACTGAGCAACTGAACAGATACTGATACTATTGTCTCTCAGAGAATGGCATTCTTATTTTCCTACAAAATTGAGAGATACACATTGTGGCAAATCCAGTCACGAATTCTCATTTACAGCAGTTTCCTTTCCCTTTCTTCATAATCAAAACTTCTTAACCTTCTTTTGTATTTGAACTCCATATTTCTAGCACTTTAGGATTAGTTGAATGTAAGCTCCATGCTAGACCATGGTGGCTGTAATCACTTTCCCAGGACACTACTAAAAAAGAAACCCATTTCTGTTTGTTTGCTTTTATATATATGTATATTTTGCTATACAGTTGACCCTTTTTGGTTATCTATTTTAAATACAGCAGTGTGTAACTGTCAAACTCCCAGTCTACCCCTCACTGTAACCAGAAATGTGTTCTCTAAGTCTGTGAGCCTGTTTTTGTTTTGTAAATAAGATCAATTATTTCATTTCTTTTAGATTCCACATATAATGATTCCATATGCCTTTTGTCTTTCTCTCTGTGATTTACTTCACTTACTATTTTAATCTCCAGTTCCAACCATGTTGCTGCAAACAGCATTATTTAATTATTTTTCATGGCTGAGTAATACTCCATTGTAAACATGCACCATGTCTTCTTTACCCCTTTACCTGTTGATGGACATTTAAATTGCTTCCAAGTCTTGGCTACCGTAAACAACGCTGCAGCGGACACTGGTGTGCATATATCTAGAAACCTGCCTTTGAAAATATTATCACACACGTACCAACCACAGAAATGCCTCTTCAGACCCCTAAGCAGGAGATGTAGATGGTCTTTCTCAAGCTTGTGACCCTGGGTGCTAAGTGAGGACAAAGTCCCCTGCCATGATCCTCCAATGACCCCTATTTTAAAAGTGCTTCATTGTTCCAGGAGTTAAGTAGCTTTCCCTTTTACTATATATTTTCCTACAATCTGGGCTATGCCTCTAAAATTTTCTTTGTCTGTGCTGTTTTTTACTTTTTTCAAGATGACTCACCTAAGTTTTAAATGATTTTCTTTGCTTTGAGGTTGGCCCCTTTCCTTCTCTAACTCAGGTCGGGCAGCACTGCTTGCTGTGTTCAAGAGTCTTCTTTCCATTTTATTTCCCTTTGTTTTCTGGCCCAGATTTTTATTTTCTAATATAACCCTCTCGTTTTCATCTCCTATAATGAGATTAAGTCAAGAAGTACTGAGAATAACAAAAGTATCCTTTGAACAGCTAACCCAAGATTGGATTCAAACTATCATTATCTGCCTAGATCCCCTCTAATGAGCCTATCTCTCTTGCTGCTTCCCTTAGAATCCTAATTCTATGTATCTCTTGGGTTTGTTCCCTAAAGACACAGAAGAGTCCCAGCATGACTTACAGTGACTGTGTCACCTTGCACATCAATCATCTAACCCCTCTCTGATCATTCACACCACTATTGTCTTCCTCTCTTCAACATGCCCAGATTTTTGTACTTATTGAACACAGCCGACATAATCTCAGGAGTCCTACTACGATCTTTTAAGCTTCAGCTCTTTCCCCACATTGTAAAGGTTTTTCATTTTCTATTTGTGTTCTTATGATCTCTGCTGAGTAAATATTTAAAAACTCCAACTCTGAAGTAAAATTGAAAATTTCTTAAGGAAAAAAAAAAATCTGTCGTTACAAAGTCCAGGGTGAGAAAGAACGATGGCACAAAGCTTTTTGGTCAACAGTCAGAAGTATAAGGACAGAGGCCACTTCACAGATCAAACTATAAGCACCAATAAGGTACAGTTGACACATTAAAAAGTATAGATTCAGTTCAGTTCATTCGCTCAGTCGTGTCCGACTCTGCAACCCCNCTCTGTGATTTACTTCACTTACTATTTTAATCTCCAGTTCCAACCATGTTGCTGCAAACAGCATTATTTAATTATTTTTCATGGCTGAGTAATACTCCATTGTAAACATGCACCATGTCTTCTTTACCCCTTTACCTGTTGATGGACATTTAAATTGCTTCCAAGTCTTGGCTACCGTAAACAACGCTGCAGCGGACACTGGTGTGCATATATCTAGAAACCTGCCTTTGAAAATATTATCACACACGTACCAACCACAGAAATGCCTCTTCAGACCCCTAAGCAGGAGATGTAGATGGTCTTTCTCAAGCTTGTGACCCTGGGTGCTAAGTGAGGACAAAGTCCCCTGCCATGATCCTCCAATGACCCCTATTTTAAAAGTGCTTCATTGTTCCAGGAGTTAAGTAGCTTTCCCTTTTACTATATATTTTCCTACAATCTGGGCTATGCCTCTAAAATTTTCTTTGTCTGTGCTGTTTTTTACTTTTTTCAAGATGACTCACCTAAGTTTTAAATGATTTTCTTTGCTTTGAGGTTGGCCCCTTTCCTTCTCTAACTCAGGTCGGGCAGCACTGCTTGCTGTGTTCAAGAGTCTTCTTTCCATTTTATTTCCCTTTGTTTTCTGGCCCAGATTTTTATTTTCTAATATAACCCTCTCGTTTTCATCTCCTATAATGAGATTAAGTCAAGAAGTACTGAGAATAACAAAAGTATCCTTTGAACAGCTAACCCAAGATTGGATTCAAACTATCATTATCTGCCTAGATCCCCTCTAATGAGCCTATCTCTCTTGCTGCTTCCCTTAGAATCCTAATTCTATGTATCTCTTGGGTTTGTTCCCTAAAGACACAGAAGAGTCCCAGCATGACTTACAGTGACTGTGTCACCTTGCACATCAATCATCTAACCCCTCTCTGATCATTCACACCACTATTGTCTTCCTCTCTTCAACATGCCCAGATTTTTGTACTTATTGAACACAGCCGACATAATCTCAGGAGACCTACTACGATCTTTTAAGCTTCAGCTCTTTCCCCACATTGTAAAGGTTTTTCATTTTCTATTTGTGTTCTTATGTTCTCTGCTGAGTAAATATTTAAAAACTCCAACTCTGAAGTAAAATTGAAAATTTCTTAAGGAAAAAAAAAAATCTGTGGTTACAAAGTCCAGGGTGAGAAAGAACGATGGCACAAAGCTTTTTGGTCAACAGTCAGAAGTATAAGGACAGAGGCCACTTCACAGATCAAACTATAAGCACCAATAAGGTACAGTTGACACATTAAAAAGTATAGATTCAGTTCAGTTCAGTCGCTCAGTCGTGTCCGACTCTGCAACCCCATGAATCGCAGCACGCCAGGCCTCTCTGTCCATCACCATCTCCCAGAGTTCACTCAGACTCGCTTCCATCGACTCCGTGATGCCATCCAGCCATCTCATCCTCAGTCATCCCCTTCTCCTCCTGTCCCCAATCCCTCCTAGCATCAGGGTCTTTTCCAATGAGTCAACTCTTCGCACGAGGTGGCCAAAGTACTGGAGTTTCAGCTTTAGCATCATTCCTTTCAAACAAATCCCAGGGATGATCTCCTTCAGAATGGACTGGTTGGATCTCCTTGCAGTCCAAGGGACTCTCAAGAGTCTTCTCCAACACCACACTTCAAAAGCATCAATTCTTTGGCGCTCAGCCTTCTTCACAGTCCAACTCTCACATCCATACATGACCACTGGAAAAACCATAGCCTTGTATAGATTGAAGATGTATACTTAATGTTCTGATATATGTATAAATTATGAAATAATCACCACAGTATTAATCACCTCACATACTTAATACATTTCTGGGGTGAGAACACTTAAAACCTACTCTCCCAACAAGGTTAACTGTACAATACCATATTACTAGCCATGGTTACACTGCCATAGACCCCCAGAACTTATTCATCTTGCATATCTGAAGTTTGCACCCCCAGGCCCCAGGCCCTGGGCAACCACTTTCTACTCTCTTTTGAGGTTTAGCTTTAAAAGGCCACCTCTCAAGAGCTCCTTTATCCCTTTAGATTAATTGCTCCAGTTGGCTCTCTGAAATTTTGTCTTAGACTTTATTATGCTTAGTGTTTGTGATTTTGAAAAACCTAATGGATCTTCATTTCCTAGTACCCCCTGGATGAACTTTTAAGAGGTTAGTTTCACCTCCTTTGCTTTTCTCACCATCTCAGTTCCCTTTCATCACTTTCCAATTGGTTCTCTAAGCTCTCAGCAGTTCTCTTTAACAATCTCTCTCCTTCCAGCTGAATCAGCCTATCTTCTCCCTTTTCATTCTATTCTCTCACTATTATTGCCCTGATAATAAAACTGATGTGAGTTTTCCAAACTCTCTGATTCCTCCCTGAATCCCTCAACAATTCTCATGTATCTAGAAACAATCACAGGAGTTTTTAATTACCAGTTCCTTCATGTTGTCCTAAATTTAGTAAAAGGACTTGAAACTTCTCCCTTAGCATTGCCTATCCTCAAAGAATTTACAGCTAGCACTGCTCTGTTTTGCTTAGTGGCACATGTAGTTCCTGGTTGCCTTCAGATTTTTTAATTTACTGACGCACTATTTGTTTTGAGGACTAAAACACACATTTTTAGTGTGTTCATGCCTGTTTGCCACTTGACTGCAATATCAGGCTTGAATTGAGCCTGTGTATACAGTTCACACCAGTAGCCCATGTTCTCTAGCCTCCTAAATGGCTAGTGCTTTCTAAAAGACATATCCTGCTTACTCACCAGAATAGAAACAGTCACATATATTTGAGCAAAAACCACAAAATAGAGCATTACACTCTACAGGCAGCTGCTGCTGCTGCTAAGTCACTTTAGTCATGTCAGACTCTGTGCGACCCCAGAGACGGCAGCTCACCAGGCTCCCCCGTCCCTGGGATTCTCCAGGCAAGAACACTGGAGTGGGTTGCCATTTCCTTCTCCAATGCATGAAAGTGGAAAGTGAAAATGAAGTCCCTCAGTCGTGTCTGATTCTTCACGACCCCATAGACTGCAGCCTACCAGGCTCCTCTGCCCGTGGGATTTTCCAGGCAAGAGTACTGGAGTGGGGTGCCATTGCCTTCTCTGACATCTTACTGAGGGTCATTCAATAAAGTAACTTCTTGACCTCTTTTCTTTTCTCCTCTCAAATCTCCCCCAGAGGAGGAAATGTGGATTTTCTGATTAGAAAATTTCAGAGCAGGTAGTACTGGTCACGGATGACTCAGTTCTTTTTCTCCTTGCCCACTGTTTGGCAGCAGGTCTGCCCACAAAAAGCATGCTCTTCCATTCTGTGAAGACGAGAAGGAGGTGCTCCTACAGGGAGATCGGATACTGTTCAGAGCAATCAATGCAACTGGAACTAAATGTGTTGAGTCTTTCCACTGCGAGGGCAAACTGTTAGCAAACCTATTGGCTAAAAGACCCAAAGTTCCTAAATTCATCTGTATCAGTAATAAGACGACGTTATAATTGTGTGGCTTTATCTCTAAACTGCTTCTAAACCTGTGTAGAATGAGGAGAGAAAGACGAAGTGTTATTATTTATTGAGCACCTTAGACCGAATTCTGTTTTCTCTAAGCACCTACAAATAACAAGCAAGCGTACATCCACTATTTAAGCACTCCATGAAATCTTATCTGAAAAATAATCCTTAGAGGTTGCCTTTCAATGTTACTATAAAATCTGAGTAGATGGTAGGCTTCCAAAGAGGCAAAGCAGTTTCTATAATATCAATAATACTGGAAAGAAGCCCTAAAAAATGAACCTGAACACATTTTCTATTTTTTGAAGTGTGTCTATTGTTATTTTTGTTTTAAATACAAATATACCTACAAGGAGTCACTAATGGATTCCTAATGCTTGAATGAGTATATTGGATCAAGATCTCCTTAGAGAGGGCAAAACTATCTGGCAAGATAGGTGGTCATTAAAAAGGGCCACAGAAAGGTAAAAATGAGGTGGAGAAAATACACATCCCAAACTTTACAGTGTGGTTCACCAGATACCACAGGATTTTCCTTAACACATACTATAGCTTCAAAGTCATTTTTGCATGAATGTGCCGTTTTCCAACTCAAATGCCAAAAAAAAAAAAAAAAGTGGTTCAAAACAATAAGCAAAGGTAACACAAGGAAGTCTGAGTTCCCACTGACATTTTTTAACTTTCTTGGAATTTCTTTCTGTTTGAACAGCTTCTAAGGCCTAGTTTCCTTTGAAAAATTATATATTCCTTCCTGGATGTTTTAGATATCAAACATATTTGGCCTTTCTTACAAGGAAGACACAATGATGGGATGAAAGGAGAGTTGAGTTCACAATCATGAGGTCTGAGTTTCTATCCTATAGGAACTTTCTGTCTAGAAATCTTAGTTTCCTCCTCTATAAATAAGGGGTCTGCACAAAATGATTCCAATAATACTCCCAGCTGTGACCTGCTTTACTGCCAAAAAAATGATTTATTTACACGAAGATGTAATACCTAAGAAGATGACCACAAAAACAACAAAACAGAACAACAAAACCACCCGAGCTCATAGATGCAGAAAATAGATTTGTAGTTTCCAGAAGTGGGACAGCAAGGGGCAGGGAGTGGTGAATGAATGTGTGAAGGCGGCCCAAAGGTACAAAGAAAATTATAAAATAAGTCAAGGTAATGTAACATATTTGCAGTATGGTGACTGTGGTTATAACACCATACTGCATATTTGAAAGTTGCCAAGAGAATAAATCTTCTAAGTCCTTATCACAAGGAAAAAAAAATGTTGTAACTACCTGTGGTAACAGATGTTAAAGTAGACTTATTGTGGTGAATATTTTGTAATATATACAAATATTGAATCATTATGTTTTACATTTGAAACTAGTATAATTTTTGTGCCAATTATAACCACATCTTAAAAAAGAAAGAAAAACAGGGCTCCAAAAGGAACCCTATCAAAAAAAAAAAAAAATGATGACAATGATGATGCAATGATGATGTTTCTTGAGCGGCTCTCTTGTCAGAAGCCAGGAAAGTCATTTTATACATCTCTTCTTCCTAACTGCCACAATAACTCTCCATTTCAGATGTTAGAAGAGCACTTCAGCGAACAAACCTTCTCCTTCCCAGTGTACGTTACAACCTTGCCACTCAAACCGAGGCAAACAGACGGACAATGTGTTAATACTTCATAGAAACGCAAAATCCTGGGCTCCACTGCAGACCTACTGAATCCGAATCTACTTCTGAATAAGATCTCTATAGCACCAATTTGCATGTTAAGGTTTGACAACCAACCAGTAGGTAGAAAATGCTATGAAAGGAAGAGAGATGAACCTAGCCGCTGTGTTATTTACTAAAACAACCAAGACAGAGAAATTTGGCAACTTGAAAGTTATCACAAAACTGTAAGTGATAGAGTTGAAATCTTGTCTCATTTCAAAGTCCATGTAGTTTCCCCTACATGGTATTATTTTCCAATTGGAATTAAATATCCTATTTTACTTTAAGTGATAGGTAGGTAAGTAGATACATAGCAGACAAATAGATAAAAGTGATAGTAGATATAGACAGATATAGCTACCTAATATATGCAACCTAATTGCAAAAAATGTGAATTCTGACATGTTAGCCTACACTGTCCTTCATTTGAGACAAATTAAAACTTCAGTTAATACCATTTTGGGTTTATTCTTATTAATAAAGTAGTAACAATAGCTACTGTAAATTACTGTGATGATCTAATAGAAAAAATTAAGCCCACAACTAAGACCAAGAAATTAAACAGGCTAAAAACACTTTAATAACTTACATTATAAAAAGATTAGGCTATGGTAAAGTTCAGAATGCTGAAATATAGCATTGTGGGAGCTATGAGAGAATATCACACAGCAACCACCACAGAAAATAATTAACTACTTTCATCAAGAGAAAATTATCCTATTAACATGGTCTCTTGTTGATTATAGAAAAATATAAAAATTGAATTATCTTATTTGAATTTATTAAACATCTATAAATTTTAATTACAGAAGGAGTTCCAAGACATAATGTTGGAGTGCTGAGTACAAGTACTTTCCTTTATAACAAAAATAGAATTTCTGTAGTACCAGTAAACATCTACTTGTAGTAATCACTTAAAATTACATAATATACTGAGGTTGAAAAATGCCATTAGGAAGAACATAATATTTTATTATACCTTTACATCATCTCCTCCAGAAGGCTAGACGGCATCTATTGCTACATGAAAATTATGTCTTTAGTCATTACATGAAATCACATCTTACAAAAATTTAAATGATTCCAAGTAGACTAACTTCATTTTGTATTTTAAGTACATGTTTCAGGATTCAACCTAATTATTCAGTTCAGTTCAGTCGCTCAGTCGTGTCTGACTCTTTGCAACCCCATGAATCGCACCACGCCAGGCCTCCCTGTCCATCACCAATCCATCGAGTCAGTGATGCCATCCAGCCATCTCATCCTCTGTCATCCCCTTCTCCTTCTGCCCCCAACCCCTCCCAGCATCAGAGTCTTTTCCAATGAGTCAACTCTTCGCATGAGGTGGCTAAAGTACTGGAGTTTCAGCTTTAGCATCATTCCTTCCAAAGAAATCCCAGGGTTGATCTCCTTCAATCTAATTATAGATCTCCCTAATATAGTACTTCTATTATGCTAAGGACAAGAATAAAATAAACTTTTTTTTATTATTATTCAAACATCATCTCTGGAGATTAAGATTTTGTACCACAGATAAATTCCTTCCTACATGCATCCAGAAAAGGACAGTCAGTCAGCTCAGTCACTCAGTTGTGTCCAACTTATTGCAACTCCATGGACTGCAGCATGCCAGAGTTCCTTGTCCACCACCAACTTCTGGAGCTTGTTCAAATTCATGTCCATCGAGTTGGTGATGCCATCAAACCATCTCATCCTCTGTCATCCCCTTCTCCTGCCTTCAGTCTTTCCCAGCATGAGGGTCTTTTCCAGTGACAAAACATGATCTACTGGAGAAGGGAATGGTAAACCACTTCATTATTCTTGCCTTGAGAACCCCATGAACAGTATGAGCAAAGGACAAATAAAATCTAATATCTAACAGAAAAGACTGAACAAAATCCTTCCACAAAGGGAAAAAAAAAAGCCTATTCACCACATACTTCATGTGTTCTTGCTTACAGAGCCCTATTACATAAAGTAGTCATTTGATTGTCACAACAAAAACCCTCTAGCTAGGTGGAACAACCATGATGATACTGTTGTGTAAATTGAGACTCAGAGAAATTCAGTAATATATCCTAGACCTCAGGTCTGTAAGTGCTGGAGCCAGGACCAAGTTAGGTTTTCTATGCCCCTACTAATACACAGTGCCTCTATTTTAGAAATGTGCTATCGACTTTATATGTCAAACTGATATATGATGTTGATTTGTGTTCACTGTAACAAATGCTGCTCTATGCTACTAACCTTGAAATACAAAATTTGAAAAGATTCTTTCCCACAAAAAGACAAGTCAAGGTTTCTTCTATCCCAAGATTTACCTGTAATACCATGATTTTTCTTATGAAACCCATTATTGCTTGATAGCGAAATATGTTCAGTTTGATATTAGCTGGGCTCTTAAGCAGTTAATGGGGCCACTACCACTTCAAAAATTCACCATTAGTGAAACTGTAAAACCTGCTTAAAATTTGATAAGAGAATAGCTTCACGGAAAGTAAAATTGAGGTTTCAAGAGAAGGGAAACTGGTTATTAAGTTCACAGGCTATACAAGGCACTTTTTGGAGGATTGATCAATGAATTATTGTTTTCAATGACAATTTTATACAAATATATATTTTACAAAGAATTCACAATGAGTTGTGATTAGAGGTTCCAATAAATTTCCCCCAGAACAATGTGGCTAAAGAAATAATTTTAGGTTTTAAATAGTTTTTCTCATACTTGTTCTCCCCAGTTTTTGCGAGGATAGGTACTAATACTTGATGGGCTTTCCTGGTGGCTCAGTGGTAAGAAGCCACCTGTCAATGAGATGAGACAGTTAGATAGCATCACTGATTCAGTGGACATAATTTGAGCAAACTTCCAGAGACAGTGGAGGACAGTGAAGCTTGGCGTGCTGCAGTCCACGGAGTCGCAAAGAGTCAGACAAGACTTAGCGACTGAACAAGATACTTGTTGGAATCAAGGACTTCATTGTTCAGAATTCACAGGTTTTAAATTAAACCTATAGTCTGTTGTTGCTGCTGCATATATTGTCATTTTACTTTTTTTTTTTTTTTTTACTGCTTTTTACTCTTGCGTGTGTGCTAAGTCACTTCAGTTGTGTCCAACTTTATGACCCCATGGACAGTAGCTTGCCAGGCTCCTCTACCCATGGGATTTCCCAGGCAAGAATACTGAAGTGTTGCCATTTCCTTCTCCAAGGGATCTTCCGGGCCCAGGAATCCAACCCCTATCTCCTGCATTGGCAGGCAGGTTCTTTACCACTAGCGCTACCTGGGAAGCCTTCAATTTTCCAATCCCCTGAATACAGCCCACCTTTTCCCTATCAGCATGTGACCAGTAGTAATAGCCTTGGATATATATGCTTCCATGTTTTCTTCATGCTCAAAAAATGTTTTTGTAAGGAAAAAAAGTTATACAAATCTATATTTCCCCCTTTGAGTTCATTTACAATACTTTTTTGCCATAAAATTTTGTCTTATACCCATGTGTCCTTTTTATATCTTCCAAGTTTCCTATCTTACTTCATCAGGTCTGTGCAACTGTGTCTCTATACGTATATAGAAGTCTAAATTTTTCTCAGGATTGTTATTTTGTTATATTGCATATAGTGTTTCCTTAAGTCATTAATCTCTTCTGTCTGGGTAGATTAATTTACATAGTTCTAAGTATGTATAATGCTATTCTCTTTTTTCTTTTCTTCAATAAGGTTTTATTGATTTTCTTGAAAGCTCAAAGAAAAAATACTTTTGCTTTTTTTATGCTTCCTATTTCATTTTTATCATAGGACTTAAGGTTAGTATTTCCTTTTACCAATTTTACCTTTGTTGTTGTTGTTTTTCTTTTAATTTAAAAAATATTATAAAGTTCCCATTTTTGGATTGCTGACTGAAGTTGTTCCTTAAACAGAGTTTTACTGAGGCTATTTGGTTTTATAAAGTATTCAACGTCACAACGTTTTCAAAATTATCTGTAACATTATTTTAGTTTTAGTTTCTATTTTGATCTCTAATTTAGTACTGCAGTTAATTTCCCATCAGAGAGGAGACTCTGGTCTCCCTTTTCATCATTAATTTTATTTTAACCCAATACAAAATGTATCTTGTAAAGTTCTACCATTTTACTAGTTTTCCTCATTGTCAAGTATATGGTTAATTATAAGTATTTCATAGATAAATAAAACAATATTTCTATTTGAAAGTATGAGTTTGCATATATAGCTTTTATATGATGTTTATTGATATCATTAAGATCTTCTATGTCCTCAATTATTTTTTTCTATTAATCTGACTCCAAAATAGACATATTAATATCTCCCACATAACTGTATTTTTCTCAAGGTCTCCTTGGAGTTTTAATAGCTGTATGTGTATTTAACAGCTATGCTGTTTTATGTATCCAGATTTGTGACAACTACATTTAAAAAAAAAAAAAAGCATTTTACTATGACATAATGGTGGTGCTAGTGGTAAAAAGCCTGCCTGCCAATGCAGGAGATTTAAGAGACATGGGTCAGATCTCTGGGTCAGGAAGATTCCCTGGAGAAGCGCACGGCAACCCCACTCTAGTATTCTTGCCTGGAGAATCCCATGGACAGAGGAGCCTGGTGGGCTACAGTCTATGTGGTTGCAAAGAGCTGGACACGACTGAAACGACTTAGCACAGAACGTTTCTCTATCAGTATATATAATGTTTCTTATACATCAGTTACGTGCTTTTGACCACTTTATCCGATAATCATACCACTTACTCTTGTGTTTCTCATAAACAGCATACATTGGGGGTAGATTTTTGACAGTCCTCCATTTTCATAAGAGACAGATTTCAGCCAGCTCACCTTTAGTACAACAATCAATAGAATTATTTACTTAATTATTTCAGTTTATATTTCCTTTAAAAAAATGTTTCCCGGTGCCAATATTTTGCTGATATGATCAAACTGCAAATCTTTCATTCTTGCTTGCTTATTGATTTGAAAATTCCACTCCACTTTATTAGTTTATTTATTTAGTATATTTTTCCTTTACTGTCATTTACAATAAAATATTTATCAATTATAAAAAAAGCATGATGCTTCTTATCTATTGGGACAATATATTCTCCCGCTGCTACCAAATCCAACCCCTATAAGATAAAACATTTATAATACTTTTACCTCCCATTCTTTCTCCTCCCAGATTAGACAATATAGGCTCCTCATTACCAGTAAGTTATAAAAATGAACCAAAGGTGGCCCCAGTGTATTGGTGCTAGATTTACTTCTGCACAGCAGGCTAGTACTGTTAACTCAAAAGTCTACCAGTGCCTGAACTCAAGTTTTTACACAACAAATTGTTTTAAATGTAAACCAAATATGCAGACTTTTAGTCATTCACAGCATGCCTGGGATGCATACTCCTTGACACTATAACCATCTGCTAGCCAAAGACAAGACAAAGCTTGGGGGCTAGAAGAGACTCCGAACTGCGAACTGCTGCTTCCCAGTGGGGTTCTCTGACCCAGGAACTCTCTGCCAACCTCCCTGGTGATATCACCCGCACATTATAACTCCCTTTTCCCACAGGGGATCCCTTGCCCTCTTCCTCTTCTGGGTGTTGCCCTGCACCATTGTCTCAGAAGCTTTCCTGCTCTGAGGGACATCCCCTTACTTGTAAATCAGTCCAACTGCCACCCATACAGAGCTTGCTGTGTGCCACCACCACATCATGGTCATATATTTTTTCTTGATCATCTCCCAAAGCCCTGAACTCATTACAAATCTCTCACATTTAGCTTACTCATCATAGTAAATATAATAACTTTCTTTTTGTGTATTTTCCTTATCAATAATCAATATCTAACACTGAAATAACACACATCCCTTCATCCTATTAAGTATACAGAGAGGTAGATGATAAATAGATATTATCTGTTTAGGTACACAAACAGATGATAGAGAGATAGATGGAAAGATAGATAAATTTGATTACTCACCATTGTGTATTCTTATCTCCTTTTCCTATTTGAAGGTCTGATATATTATATTTTGTTGGAGTACATGCTCAACAATTATCCCCCATGAGATACATAAGTGATACAGTCTAGAATTATTGAATATTCATAACACTTTATCCTATTCACCATGAACCTAAGAGATCAGTTATATCTTAAGTGGGTATTAAAGTCTTGTACTACAGTGCTTTTATCTCTGTAACTTATAAGTCTTTCAAACTTCAATACTGAAGATGAAGACTGAAATCTCTACGGCCCTTTCTCATTTTGTAAATATATTCTTTCAACCTACAAGATTGTATAACTTATCCTAAGCATTAAAGTTCAGGAATTTTATCAGAATTTACTGAGGTTTGTGTCTTTTTTCCTCGATCATACCTAAAATTTGTGAAGATTTTCCTCTAGCTTTATTGACATACAATAGCCAAATGAAATTGGACATATTAAAGGTTACAACATGATGTTTTTATACACATATACATTGTGCAATGTGTGCCACAATCAAGCTAATTAGCACTGCTGTTACCTCTGTTACCTCTTTTTGTGTGTGTAGTGAGAATATTTAAGATCTGCTCTTACAGCAAATTTCAGTTATGCAGTAGAGTATTAGTAACCATAGTCATCATTAGGTCTCCAGAACACATTCATTTTATATCTGTAACTTTGAACCCTTTGATCAACATCGCTCCACTTTATCCAGGCCTTGTTCCCTAAGTACGTACCACTCAGTCACGTCTAACTCTTTGCAACCCCACGGATAGTAGCCTACCAGGCTCCTCTGTCAATGGGATTTTCCCAGCAAGAGTACTGGAATGGGTTGCCATTTCTTTTTCCAGGGGATTTTCCTGACCCAGAGATCAAACCCGATTCTCCAGCATTGCAGGCAGACGCTTTACAGTCTCAGCCACCAGGGAAGCCTAGACTCCTGTTAACTACTCTTGTACTATCTGATTCTATGGGTTTGATATTTTTAGAATCCACATGTAAGATATGCAGTATGTGTCTTTCTGTGTCCAGCTTATATCACTCTAACAAACTGTCCTTCACGTTCATTCATATTATCACAGATTGCAGGCTTTCCTTCTTTTTTTAATCTCTGAATAATATTGCATTGTATGTATATACCACATTTTCTTCTTTCATTCATCCATCAATAGATTCTTAGGTTGTTTCCATATCTTGGCTATTGTGAATAATACTGAAATTAACGTGGAATGCAGTTATCTGTTAAGAACAGAGATTTTCTTTCCTTTGGATATTTACCCAGAAATGGGATTTTAAATCTACAGACTCAAGAATTCAAATCAGGGACATTCCTGGCTGTCCAGTGATTGGGCCACCTATTTCCATCCCTGATCAGGGAACTATGATTACACATGTCACCATGATGCAGCCAAAAACAAAACAAAACTTTACTATTTCAAAAAATTATTGATTCCCTTACATCTAAACTTTTTTCTTTTCTATGACTCCTAATATTTACACATTCAGTTCAGTTCAGTCACTCAGTTGTGTCTCACTCTTTGCAAACCCATGGACTGCAGCATGCCAGGCCTCCCTGTCCATCACCAACTTTGGAGTTTACTTAAACTCATGTCCATTGAGTTAGTGATTCCACCCAACCATCTCGTCCTCTGTTGTCCTCTTCTCCTCCCGCCTTCAATCTTTCCCAGCATCAGGGTCTTTTCAAATAAGTTAGTCCTTCACATCAGGGGGTCAGAGTATTGGCGTTTCAGCTTCAAAATAAGTCCTTCCAATGAATATTCAGGACTGATTTCCTTTAGGATGGACAGGCTGGATCTCCTTGCAGTCCAAGGGACTCTCAAGAGTCTTCTCCAACACCACAGTTCAAAAGCATCAATTCTTCGGCGCTCAGCCTTCTTTACAGTCCAACTCTCACATCCATACATGACCACTGGAAAAACCATAGCCTTGACTAGATAGACCTTAGTCAACAAAGTAATGTCTCTGCTTTTGAATATGCTGTCTACGTTGGTAATAACTTTCCTTCCAAGAAGTAAGCATCTTTTAATTTCATGGCTGCAATCACCATCTGCAGTGATTTTGAAGCCCCCAAAAATAAAGTTTGCCACTGTTTCCACATCTATTTGTCATAAGAGATCGGACCGGATGCCATGATCTTAGTTTACTGAATGTTGAACTTTAGGCCAGCTTTTTCACTCTCCTCTTTCACTTTCATCTTGAGATTCTTTAGTTCTACTTTGATTTCTACCATAATGGTGATGTCATCTGTATATCTGAGGTTATTGATATTCCTCCCGGCAATCTTGATTCCAGCTTGTGCTTCCTCCAGTCCAGCGTTTCACAAGATGTACTCTGCATATAAGTTAAATAAGCAGGGTGACAATGTACAGCCTGATGTACTCCTTTTCCTGTTTGGAACCAGTCTGTTGTTCCATGTCCAGTTCTAACTGTTGCTTCCTGACCTGCATATAGATTTCTTCAAGAGACAGGTCAGATGGTCTGGTATTCCCATCTCTTTCAGAATTTTCCACTTGTTGTGATCCACAGTCAAAGGCTTTGGCATAGTCAATAAAGCAGAAATAGATGGTTTTCTGGAACTCTCTTACTTTTTCCATGATCCAACGGATGTTGGCAATTTGGTCTCTGGTTCCTCTGCCTTTTCTAAAACCAGCTTGAACATCTGGAAGTTCATGTTTCATGTACTAATGAAGCCTGGCTTGGAGAATTTTGAGCATTACTTTACTAGTGTGTGAGATGAGTGCAATTGTGTGGCAGTTTGAGCATTTTTGGCATTGCCTTTCTTTGGAATTTGAATGAAAACTGATTTTTTCCATACCTGTGGCCACTGCTGCATTTTCCAAATTTGCTGGCATATTGAGTGCAGCACTTTCACAGCATCATCTTTTAGAGTTTGAAACAGCTCATCTGGAATTCCATGATCTCCACTAGCTTTGTTCACAGTGATGCTTCTTAACGCCCACTTGACTTCACATTCCAGGATGTCTGACTCTAGGTGAGTGATCATTCCATCATGATTATCTGGGTTGTGAAGATCTTTTTTGTACAGTTCTTCTGTGTATTCTTGCCATCTTCTTAATATCTCCTGCTTCTGTTAGGCCCATACCAGTTCTGTCCTTTATTGAGCCCATCTTTGCATGAAATGTTCCCTTGGTATCTCTGATTTTCTTGAAGAGATCTCAAGTCTTTTCCATTCTATTGTTTTCCTCTGTTTCTTCACACTGATCACTGAGAAAGGCTTTCTTATCTCTCCTTGCTATTCTTTGGAACTCTGCATTCAAATGGGTGTATCTTTCCTTTTCTCCTTTGCTGTTCTCTTCTCTTCTTCTCACAGCTATTTGTAAGGCCTTCTCAGACAGTCATTTTGCTTTTATACATTTCTTTTTCTTGGGGATGGTCTTGATCCCTGTCTCCTGTAAAATGTCATGAACCTCTGTCCATAGTTCATCAGGCACTCTATCTATCAGATCTAGTCCCTTAAATCTATTTCTCACTTCCACTGTATAATCATAAGAGATTTGATTTAGGTCATACCTGATTTAGGTCTAGTTGTTCCCCCTACTTTCTTTCATAGTCTCCAATGGAGTCTAAAATGCAATACTTGGATGCAATCTCAAAAACGACAGAATGATCTCTGTTCATTTCCAAGGCAAACCATTCAATATCACAGTAATCCAATTCTATGCCCTGACCAGTAATGCTGAAGAAGCTGAAGTTGAATGGTTCTATGAAGACCTACAAGACCTTCTAGAACTAGCACCGAAAAAAGATGTCCTTTTCATTATAAGGGATTGGAATGCAAAAGTAGAAAGTCAAGAAACACCTGGAGTAACAGGCAAATTTGGCCTTGGAGTACAGAATGAAACAGGGAAAAAGCTAATAGAGTATTGCCAAGAAAATGCACTGGTCATAGCAAATACCATCTTCCAGCACAAGAGAAGACTCTACACATGGACATCACCAGGTAGTCAACACTAAAATCAGATTGATTATATTCTTTGCAGCCAAAGGTGGAGAAACTCTATACAGTCAGCAAAAACAAGACCGGGAGCTGACGGTGGCTCAGATCATGAACTCCTTATTGCCAAATTCAGACTTAAATGTACACATTAGGTCTCCTAATCTACCCTTCATGTTTGTTTTATTTAGCTTCCTAATTCTCAACATTTTATATTTTTGTTAAGAGTTGTAAGTTATTTATTCATGCTGGCCATTAATTATGATATCAAACTGGCCATCTTCTCCTTCAATTTATCTCCTGAATATTTTAATTTTTTTTTTAATTTCAGGACTTTTTTGGGTTTTTGTCTATATGTTTTTACTTAAATCCTCATACAGAGAAAGAGGTAGTAATGAAAATACAGAGGAAAATAACGAAAAGAGTACTTCTATTCCAGCATCTCTATTTTGTTAGGATTGTCACCTTGGGCTGTTCAGACTTTTCTCTGTATTCTCGAATCCCTTCTGCACTGATGTTTCTTTTCCCCAGCCTACTCATGGGCCTCAGGGCATGTAAAGAACAGCAATAATCTGATGTATTTGCTATTGGAAAATCAATACCCTTTCTAGGTATCTGAAAGAAGCTTCTTCTCTGCTGGTCTCCTTCACTGCAAAANCATCTCTATTTTGTTAGGATTGTCACCTTGGGCTGTTCAGACTTTTCTCTGTATTCTCGAATCCCTTCTGCACTGATGTTTCTTTTCCCCAGCCTACTCATGGGCCTCAGGGCATGTAAAGAACAGCAATAATCTGATGTATTTGCTATTGGAAAATCAATACCCTTTCTAGGTATCTGAAAGAAGCTTCTTCTCTGCTGGTCTCCTTCACTGCAAAAGCTGACAAAGACTCGGGAAGTATTAGTTAATTCAACAAATATCCTACAGATAGTACATGGAATAGCTATAGTAAGAACAAGATTTCTTTTCTTTCCATTTTTTTTTCAAAGTTATTGTAATTTCCTCTACTAAAACATCCATTTTTACATTTTTTGCAGTTATATGGTATCAACAATAATGAGCCCATTTTCCACACTTATATAAATGCAGTTAGCATTGCCTCTTCAACTAGAAGTTAATTGGCTTTGCAACAGAATAGTTCAGGATGTGAGTAGGTGACAGAGAGGCAAGAGCTATGAACTTGGAAAGGGGAGTAGCTGAGGAGAAGAAATGAAATTGTCATAGGGAGGCCTCCCTGAGAGCCAGGTTAGTGAAACTCAAGATGACAGCAGGTAGGCCTAACTCTCATCACACCATGAGCATATGTGTTGGGAAAGGTGGAGGTTACTTGTACCTTGAGCTTTATTGACATCCCCTCTCTACTCTTGGGCTTCCCAGGTAGCACAGTGATAAAGAATCTACTTGCCAATGCAGGAGACACAAGAGGCAGTTTCGATCCCTGGCTCAGGAAGATCCTCTGAAGAAGGAAATGGCAAACCACTCCAGTATTCTTGCCTGGGAAATCCCATGGACAGAGGAACCTGGCTATAGTCCACACGGTCACAAAGAATCTGACAGGACTAAGCACATGTGCACACGTGCACGCATGCACACACACACACACACACACACACACACACACACTCCGCTCTTACGGGAAAAGGAGTGCAGTGATCAAGAGGGTGGAGTCACACAGGCTGGTAGACTCAGACAAGGCTAGCCAGCTTTTTCACTTTCAAGGGCCTATAACTCGTAATATACACTATATAAACATGCTCAGGTTGCCCACTGTGCTGAGAGCTTTCTAAAGCACAAAAGCCTATCACACTTAGCCCACGTGCTGCTGTGCAACACATCAGCTTTCTGGAGTATTTAACACTACATTGAGATCAATTCTTGTTTCTTAACATTTATAAGAAAAAAATTCATTCAATCTATGTAAACTTATTCATTAACAGTTTGTCAACATTCTGATCAGGGAACATACATCAAAATCCTAAAACAGAATGCCCGAGCAAAAACCAACAGAGTAACCGTACTGTGCATGCATGATCAGGCGTGTTGGACTCTTTGCGGCCCCATGAACTACAGCCCGTGAGGCTTCTCTGATCACAGGATTTCCCGGGGAAGATTACTGGACTGGGTTAACATTTCCTCCTCCAGAGGATCTTCCCAACGCAGCAATCGAACCCATGTCTCCTGCATTGTAGGTGGATTCTTTACCATGAGCTACCTGGGAAGTCCACAGTAAATGCACTGCCTACCATATGAAGAGTCTTAGAAAATTTTTACATACTTTGAGTAACCAATGCCACCCGTCTATCTTTTGAAAGTACCAGACACTTATACATAATGGTTATTCTCAGATAATATGTTAAATAATAAGCAACTGATAAATTATGGCACACCAATATGATAAGATGCCACTCCCCAATTAAAATGAACATTAGGACACTTAATTAGATGTGAAAATACCAGGCATGGGAAAATCCACAGATTCACATACATCTTGCTTTCTCCTCTGTTCACTCCATTCTCAGACAAGCTCTCTCCTACTAAGGGCAAGCTGGTAAAGATAATGGTCAACGACCACAGAATTTCATTTTACTCTATCAGACACAACCATGGAAAGAGAGCTTCTCTATTCAAAGAATAATTGAAAAGAAATCCAGGAAGTTCTCTCATTAGCTCTAATGTGTCTCCCTGCAGCTGAATGAAAGGACCATGAGCTTGGCCAAGCTTTATGACATGCTCATGCCTAGCATCAAGGTTATATACTGAAATGAATGTGCTGTTATCCAGTGAAAAGGACAAAGGATTGCTAGATGATACGGTAATTCTATTTATAATTTTTTAAGAATCTCCACATTGTTTTCTGAAGTAAATACATCATTTTATAATTCCATCCACAGTGTAAGATTCCAGTTTCTTCATATTCTTGAAAACACTGGTCTTTTTTTCAATAATAGTCTGATTTGAAATCAGAATCTCAAAGAGATATTAGCACTCTCATGTTCACTGTAGCATTATTCAGAGTAGCCAAGATATGAAAACAACCTAAATGTCCATTAAAGGATGAATCAATAAAGAAAATGTGGCATCAACAAAGAAATATTATTCAGCCATAGAAAGAAGGAAATCTTGCCATTTACAACAATAAGGCTGAACCTGGAGGACAATCTGCTAAGTGAAATAAACCAGTCACAAAAGGATCAATACTGTCTGATTACACTTATATAAATTATCCAAAATAGTCAAACTCATAAGCAGAGAGTAGAATGATGCTTGCCAGAGATGGGGCACAGAACATGGGAAGCTGCTACTGAAGATCAAGTTTCAGTAATTCAAGACTAATTCTAAAGATCGGCTGTACAACATTGTGTCTCTGGTTAACAATATTGTACTGTATTCTTAAAAAGCTATTAAGAGGGTAGATTTCGTGTTATGTGTTCTTACCACAATAAAATAAAAATTTTTAAGATATAGCCAAAAGCCAATAAATGCAATGGAATATAAAAGCAATGGGCTTCTCTGGTAGCTCAGCTGGTAAAGAATCCACCTGCAATGCAGGAGACTCCAGTTCAATTCCTTGGCTGGGAAGATCCCCTCCAGAAGGATAGGCTACCCACTCCAGTCTTGGGCTTCCCTGGTGGCTCATGCAACAAAGAACCTGCCTGCAATGCTGGAGACCTGGGTTTAATCCCTGGGTTGGGAAGATGCCCTAGAGGAGGGCATGGCAACTGGCTCCAGTATTCTTGCCTGGAGAATCCCCATGGACAGAGGAGCCTGGCAAACTGCAGTCCATGGGGTCACAAAGAGTCAGACACGACAGCAGTTAAGCACACACACATGTAAAAGCAATATGGATGTGGGACAAATAGCAGATTTTCAATACTTTAAGGAGAAAATGTTTATATTCAGCCCGGAAAAACTTCCTATTGGACAAACTACACTTTATGTTTGCTAGTTTTAACTAAGGTTCCTTCTAACTAAAATGGTAAGTCAGATATGGTGGAATTATGTGAACTGCTTCCTCACACAGAAGACCTGTTTCAGATGTCGTGGCAATGCTGGATGAAGATGACTCCAGCTACAGACATCTCTGCTATGTCCAACTTTTAGTCCCAGACCTGTTATTGGCCTGGAGGAGATTTCCCAGAAATGTCCAACTATAAAGTTTATTATTACAAAGATTTTAAGCATATATTGTCTGCCCTCCAACAATTCAGCAGACCAACTGTGGGATTCAATATAGCAAAATCCTCAAAGCAAACTAAAGTTTTGCATATCAGTAGCCATGCCCAGTAGCCATGCCTAGGTGAAACCAATTTTAAGCTCTAGACCAATTTCATCAGCGTTAGCTACAAATAATTCCAAACATTAAGTACAAAGCAAAATGTCTTGGAAGACAAGGAAAAGTCTACAGGGCCTGACAGCCGACAGAGTTGAGACATGCAATAAAGTCTTCATATTTTTGAAGAGCAGAGGGATTGTAACTAAGGCCATCTTACTATACCGGAGATGCCAATGGAGATAAATGAACATTACAACTTAGCAAAGAGAGAAGCAGAACATAAAGGTCTCCACATGATGGTAGTAAGTAAAAGTTGTAGCCCATCTTCATCACTGTCCAAAGAGGAAACACCATGAAGTTATGTTATTTTAGCAAAACTCTAATCCATTAATATACATGATATCTACACTATTTTCATAAATGCAATAAAAAATGAACATTAAAAATATGCTAATTTCATAATTTCATTTTTATATTGATATTAATGCCTATCTTTAGGGTGACAGTGAAAGTAGTTCAGTCCTGTCTGACTCTTGGCAATCCCATGGACTATACAGTCCATAGAATTCTCCAGGACAGAATACTAGGGTGGGTAGTCTTTCCCTTCTCCAGAGAACCGTCCCAATCCAGGGATCAAACCCAGGTCTTCCGCATTGCAGGTGGATTCTTTACCAGCTGAGCCACAAGGGAAGTCCAAGAACACTGCAGGGGGTAGCCTATCCCTTCTTCAGGGAATCTTCTTGACCCAGGAATTGAACGGGGGTCCCCTGCATTGCAGGAGGATTCTTTACCAACTGAGCTATCAGGGAAGCCCAAAATACTTATGTATTTAACTGCATCAGGTCTTCACTGGGTCATGCAGGATATTTTGTTGAGGCACGTGGACTCTCTAGTTATGCTACGTGGGCTTTCATAGTTGCAGCAGGCTGGTTTTGTTGCTTTGCTGCATGTGGGATCTTAGTCTTCCAACTGGGGATTGAACCCACGTCCTCTGCATTGCAAATCAGATTCTTAACCACTGCACCACCAGGGAAGTTTTCTTTAGGGCAGCTCATCATGTTCACAACTGGAAAATCTCTGAAACAGTATTATGAAATTTACTTGTCTGCTTTTGATTAAAAGTGAGAATAAATTACATGATGATTTTAGAAATGAAAGAAGCAACCCCACAGTAGTTAAAGCATGATTTGGGCCAGAAGTTTTGTAAAAGTAAAGGCATAGCAAAAATGGAAGGGAAGAAATCAAGCCATTATTAAGCCCCTATTCATCAGGCACTAACCAGGCATTTTATACCTGTTACCTCAGTTAGTCCTTCTGATAACCCCTCTCAAGATACAAGCTTTAGCTCTTCCAAGAGAAAATTAGGGCCAAGAGAACTCACTTAAAAATGTATTGTAGATTTTATGGCTACATATGAATCAGTGTGATTCGAACAAAGAAATAAATTACATGGACATAAAGTCCTAATTGCACACATTCATACATACACATGCAAACTTTTTAAACATGTATGTATGTTAATATATACATATACACCTTTTAGGAAATATTACAATGAATTGGAAAGCCTTCTCTCTTGGTTGGAAAAAACCTCCAAAGCAGAATACTTACAAGGCAGATTCTACTTACTAGTAGAATTTCACCCTTTTTATGAAGATCAGCACAACCTTGTAAAATGTTTGTGCATGTGTGACATTCCCAGGTCTTAGATTTTCCTGCAGTTAAATTATGGGATGATTCCCACAAATCTGCATTGTTTGCTGAAAAATAAAGTGATACTTGACTAAAAGTCATGGAACCAACTGAAATCCTTCCCTACAGTAGAAAGTAAGTAAAAAGCCTCTTACTGGTTTCAAAACAAGGCAAATTCTAATATAACAGGGAGAAAGTTGAAAATAGCAGACTCTAATTTTAGCAGCTGAAGTCAATAGTGGCTGTGGTGAGCTTTCAATTTAAGATATAATATAGTGGTTTTTACTCATTGTACAGAAGTTGAGAGTCCACTACACATAGTATTAAATTAAACAAATATGTTTTGAACATGTTTTTGAAAGGATTAAAAGTCCTTCATTTAAAAATGTGTTGGCAAAAGTAAGGTAATTAACCTTACTCAAATTTTTGATTTATTTTAATGGTTGTGTCCTTTCAAAACAATACAGCTCATAGTTAATTTCCCTTACACTAAGTTATCTGTAATATTCTAATGGTTTTCTAGAATTTTAAGTATTTTTTTTCTAAGTTACTTCTCTCCTCTTTATACTACTCATTGAACATTAAAAATAATAGTTAAAACTCTATTAGGAGAAGAATGCTGAATTTGTTCTCATTTTCTGTAATCACAATATTAGTAATAATAGTTTTTGTTTATTTGTTTTATTACATACCAGATACTTTTCTGTGTACTTGATAAGGATTATTAGGACTACATCATTTAAAGCTGCAGCCCTGTAAATTATGCAAGAGTATCATTCTTTACAAATGAGGAAACAGGCTGGAAAAATTTCCGTAATTTGCCTAGTGTCACATAGCTGGATGTCAAGCAGTAATGACTTCAGAACTTCAACAATGAAATTACTGTTGAAATAAAATTCTAATTGAATGAAAATAATATTGTGAGAAGATGGAAAGTATGCTATTAAAATATGTAGGTAAGGTCTTGAATGTGATTGTTAAAAAGCAACAAATACTCAATGTCATATACAGATATCATATACTGAGAAATTACCAAAAGCTGCCAAATTTAAATGAATCATAATGCTGTTCTAAATTTATATAGTATTTCATAAAATATCACTTAAAAGGAAAAAAAAGCTTAAATGACTGGCAATTAAATATATAATCTGTTATTTTCAGTGCTATAATGACAGTCTTACACCTAGGGATAGACAAAATTATTAAGCTTAAATGCTTGAAAAAATGACTCAGAAATTTTTAAAAATGTGCAGAGAAACAATTTAATTCCACAGGGAAAATTACAAGTCATAAAAATCCTTAATGAATACAAGATGGCAAAATAACTAGGTAGATACAGTGAGACAGAAATCAAATTATCTTTCTTAATGAGATAATCTGCATTTATACTGTTATTGTTAATCTCAAATTTCCCGAGGCTTTCCCATAGTTTATCAACCCAGAGACATCTTTGTTGAGAAACACCAGGAAGCTCCCTATGTTTCTACGCCTAATAGATTCTCTTTCTAGAATCATTTTACCAAGGCTTGATCTATTTAGTTTGAAGAAAGGTAATCTTAAGTAACTCATGAGTTTTCGTTCTTCAAAATTAAACCAATCTGATAGAAATATTTGTTGTCAAGATGCCCAGCTCCACGATAAGCTAAGAATAAGCAATTAGTTCTAGGAACTTGCTTGCCTAGAAATTGTATGCTACTTTCTTCCAAGATATTATACCACCTTCACTACAAGATTATTTTAATGATCAGGAAATTAGTGCAATTTTTTTTGTCTTTATCAGTACACATCCATATGACTGATGGATTAATTTTAGTAACATTTCAATCAGTTCTTGGAAACTTCAAATCTTAGTAATAAACTTGATTTTTAGATTAGCTAGATCTGTCTGAAAATATATTTCCAGGTCAGCCTATAAACCTACCAGTTAAATACATGAAGGCATTCTAGAATTATAAAGACAAGGGGAAGGGGGGAAAGTGATTAGTAATAAACATTTTAGGATGAATTAATTATTGATATTTTTCTTCAAAATGTAGTTACTCTGAAGAAATGATAAATATAAAGAATAAAGGACAGAAAACATTGATACAGTAAACTCTCCAGGGCTCATTTTGGGAGAAGAGATCTTCTTCTACAGTGGAAAACCTAACAATACCCATCACATCCTACAGTTGTAACCTCCATAATTTATGGTAATTGTCAATTCACTTGATTGTAACTCCAACCGGAACATACACTCTGTATGTGAAGAACTACAGTTCTTCAACATATGTCTTCTCCTTTCCTTCATAAATTGTGTAGCTGGTCTTATGGCCATGTAAAATAAGACTCCATTTTGAATCTCCTTGAAAACTAAATGAGACAAAGTGTGATTTTTTTTTTCCTGGCTATTAGGATATGAATGAAAGTGATATGGTAAATTTTCAAGTTATATCATTTCTTGTCTTTCTCCATCCCGAGATTAGAATGTGAACAGGTGGATATAAAGTTAATTATCTTGTGCCATCTCCATGAAGTCTGTAACCTAGGGTTATAAGATGGTAAAGAGACTGAAAGAACCTGCATTCCTTATTTACTTATAATCTTATGAAAGAGACAAATAAACAGATCTTAGATGAGCTGAACCTGTATGTTAGCTAAAATCCTATGGGAGAACAGAGTGCTGATCAGTGTGTTGAGTTTTATATCTCCAGTGCTTCATGATGGGTCAATAGATTAATGAAAAGATGCCTGACAAATTTAGAATGGATGCATGGATAGAAAGATCAACGAGTGGTTGGATCCTGTCCTCTCCTCTCTCTCAACACTCTAGANAGCCCAATGGAACCATCAGGAAGGAAGCACAGAGCACCAGAGAAGTCAGCAGAAAACAGTCAAGCAGACCCCCTGGCTGAGGTGGTGGATGCTGAGATAGCCATGGAATATTAATCAGCATTGTTGTCATACAGACTATAGACTTGGGTGACAGTCAGGATCACAGTTCTCAAGGAATTAGACCCGGTAAGGAACCACACCATGGATATAGACACATGAGAATAATCCAGGTGCCCAGAAACTGACACTGATGCATAAACCAGGAGCTTAGACCTAAACAATGAAGAAAAATCCTGATTGGAGTTTGTAATTAAAGAAGAGATAGCAGTAGGCTGACTTCCTGATGAACTGATAACCGAAGATGCTTTAAGCTTCTTTAACTGGAGATAAGACCGGTGAGGAATTGAGCCAAACTATAGGCAGTTAATGGCACCCCATTCCAGTACACGTGCCTGGATGGAGGAGCCTGGTGGGCTGCAGTCCATGGGGTCACTAAGAGTCAGACACGACTGAGCGACTTCACNAGCCCAATGGAACCATCAGGAAGGAAGCACAGAGCACCAGAGAAGTCAGCAGAAAACAGTCAAGCAGACACCCTGGCTGAGGTGGTGGATGCTGAGATAGCCGTGGAATATTAATCAGCATTGTTGTCACACAGACTATAGACTTGGGTGACAGTCAGGATCACAGTTCTCAAAGAATTAGACCCAATAAGGAACCACACCATGGATATAGACACATGAGAATAATCCAGGTGCCCAGAAACTGACACTGACACATAAACCAGGAGCTCAGACCTAAACAATGAAGGAAAATCCTGATTGGAGTTTGTAATTAAAGAAGAGATAGCAGTAGGCTGACTTCCTGATGAACTGACAACCGAAGATGCTTTAAGTTTCTTTAACTGGAGATAAGACCGGTGAGGAATTGAGCCAAACTATAGGCAGCTAATGGCACCCCATTCCAGTACACGTGCCTGGATGGAGGAGCCTGGTGGGCTGCAGCCCATGGGGTCACTAAGAGTCAGACACGACTGAGCGACTTCACTTTCACTTTCACTTTCATGCACTGGAGAAGGAAATGGCAACCCACTCCAGTATTCTTGCCTGGAGAATCCCAGGGACGGGGGAGCCTGACAGGCTGCCATCTATGGGGTCGCACAGAGTCGGACATGACTGAAGCAACTTAGCAGCAGCAGCATAGGCAGCTAAAAGGACTTGGAGACTGACAGGAAGGCAGGCTACATATTATCTCCCATCCTTTCAAATCATGACCTTGGGTAAAGAATATGTGTTGTCATATGAGCCAAACAGCTTAGACCTCTCAGGGAGTTATCATAAGAACCTTACACAAACAAAGACGTTTTATAACTGCTTAGCAAAAAAATTTTACTTTCTTCTACTCGTTTTCATTTGTCAAATCTCTTCATCTACATAAATCTAAAAATCTTCAGGCTATCACTTTAAAACTCAATGTTAATATGCCCTCATTAAGGAAGCAATTTAGTTAACTAATGTCATTATATTACTGAACAGTCTAACCAATTTGACAGATTTTTCATAACCACCCAGTGGGATCTAGATTCCCTGGTAATTTCCAACAGACATGCTGATAGAGGAAAAAGAAAACAAATTTTATCAATACTATCACTTTGAAAATCTCAATTTCTGGAAACTAGAATGAAAAACCTCATTCCTTCACAGACTCTACCCTTCAACTGGACAAAAAATCTCAAGATGACTCAAATTTTATGCAATCCCTTTAACTCCAAATGTAAAACTCTCCACTTGCAGGAACTCCTTGCCACTTATAAACCATTAAACAGAAAAGGCAGAAATAATTTAAGTGCCATTATTCTTTTAATTTAGAAATTTAGCATTAGCTACACTTATTCATACTTAGAGTAGCTCTGGGATGACACCAGTAATAGCAGCTTTTGTTTTTATTTCATAGATGAATAAATGAAAGAAGAATTAAATGAAATCTAACAAAAGAATAGAGCTGTGCCTGTGGCAAGATGATTTAGGAAACAAAAGCAACCAGGAGATGAGTGATTCAGACCCGGACCCACACCCACTAATGAACTCCTGATGGGAAGCTGGCATGAGTATAGAAGCATGTTAGTTCTAGAGTTAATGCCTTTTCCTTAACAGCCTACCCCTTTATTTGTCAGCAACTCAAAATAGAAGATATAAGGAAAAAATGAACCTGGCATTTAAGGAATGTGGTTAAAATGAATTGTGGGAGAGAAGTGTACAAAAATAAAGGAAGCTACCTACAGAGGCAAATAAAAGAAAAAAAAAATCCTCATGCTTATAGTTTTTCAGAATGATAGAAAGTTAATAATATTTATATCTGTGGGATGTAAAATAATGGGGAATTTAGCAGTTAGATGTGCTGATGTTTTATAATCAGTTTAAAACCTGTCTTCTTACTGTTCTGAGACAATTATAATGTATATACTGTCATTAGGTGCTGAATAAAAGTCAAACACCTTGATAACTACCCCAAATGCTGCCTTTGTAGTGAGTATTTGCTCACTTAATAATAATCACCATCAGCTGACACCATTCAATAAACATTTGCTGGATAAATGAATTCCACATACGAATGCATGCAAACATGTAGCTTTGAAGAATTTTGACAAATGAGGAAATATCTTCTAATAAAGTTACAAAAAGATTCACGTTAAATTTAAAGGAATGTTTTCGTCTTTTTTAATGTAGAAAAGAGGATCTAGCATGTAGTCAGCATTCAATAGATGATATTTATTTGATGTATTATTTTTGATAAGGAAAATGAAGAAACTAAGATTGTTTTATACGAGAAGTCTTGCTTATAAGTTCTGGAATACATATTTTAGCTCACTAGAAGCTTTTGGTTTCTGAAATATTATGAGCTCTGCATAGCCCTCACACAGAACTCCAGAAGTCCATGCCATAGTGAGAGAGGACAACCACAGAAAACAAGGAAAAATAAAAACAGGTGGAGTTTAGATAGGCTATTTTTATTAATCAATATAAAACAGAGCTTGAAATATTTATAATATTTATAATACCGGGGGCTCCCTGTTTTTCCATAGACAATGTAACAATAGTAGTTATGTTGTGTGGACATATGATATTTTTGCCTGGCTACCTCCCTTCATTTAGGAAGCCTTGCTTCCCCAATTCCACTATCTCACCTCCTTGCCTCAAGAGCTGGCATTTGACACAGAGCTGGCCATTCCACATAATACCATTTCTTTGGTAATATTTGTTCCAATTGGCAAGTCCTTCACATTGGATTAAAATACTGATATATCTTGATATGAGTTACTAAATATAATATTTTTCTAACAAGAGGTTTAGCTGGAAGAAAATGACCGTGTCTGGCATCTTCTCTGATATTTGGAGAGACATTCAGTCTGTGGAATAAAGGCAAACAAACATGGGAAAGGGGGAAAGGAACTAGAGAAGAAAGGAGGGAGGCAGAAATGGGAGGAGGGGACGTGGTGAAGGAATGACAGAAGGGAAGAATGAGAATGAACGAGCGTGAATGAACGTGTCCTGAGGAAAGTAAGACCTAGTTCTGCTTCCTAAACGTCAGCTACTTTCTCCCCTATCTTTGATTCCAATGGGTTAAACCAAATTAATCTCCTCTCAGGTCAACGTTCCAGTGCACTCCCTCCTCTGCTTAAGTTAATTTGAGTTGAAATTCTTTCACTTATAACTGAAAAAAAAAAAAAAAACTCAATAAAGATTACTTCTTGCTAAGTGTATTAATCTCCGAGTTTTATCTTCCCATATTTGCTCTTCTAGGTTTCACCACCTATGGAAATAATTTTCTACATTAAATTTCCTCTTTTTGAAATAGTACTCTTTCTGTACTCCTGGCTGGAATCCATCTGATACAGTATCTGAAACTGGAGCTTGGGAAAGCGGTCTTAGAAACATACCTTTTATAACTGTCAAAACAGAGATGGCAAATGAAGCTACTGAGTTGGGTGACATTCCTCAGAAAGAACATGGAAAACAACATTCAGGTGAAGAGATAATTTTAAAATAGAAAATCAATGTGAGCTCACTGGGTGGAGTACAGGTTTCTTTTCATCTTGAATTCGCATTGATTTTGGCCTAAATAATGTCCAAGACCAGAGGCAGAACCATTTGATGAATGATCAAGTGGATGTGGTCTTAATCTATATAACGCCATAGTCCAGTAAAGAAGCGAAGCTAAAATTGATTAAGACTAAGATTGAGGTAATTCACCAGGTGGCGCTAGCAGTAAAGAACCCATCTGTCAGTGCAGGAGACATAAAACCGTGAGTTGGATACCTGGGTCAGGAAGATCCCCTGGAGGAGGGCCGGGCAACCTACTCCAGATTTTTGCCTGGAGAATTCTACGGACAGAGGACCGAGGAAGGCTGCAGTCCACGGGGTTGCAAAGAGTTGGACATGACTGAGTGACTTAGCAAGCCCAGACACATACGTGGTGCTAAGGCTGTCCTTAAGCCACCTTCCACACCTCCCTGGGTCTAAATGCTTATCTGTAAAAAGACTTAAATAATAATACAAGCATACGCTGTTTTGAACAATTTATATGATGTGATGTATGAAAAAAGTCAGTCTCACAATAAATGATCAGTCCCAAGCAGCTGCTACTGTCGTTAATAATGCTGTAACATGAAAAAGAAAATTGTAAGACTAAAATTTTTCCTAGGTATACATCATATATACACACATACACATGTATATGTATATACTTAAACACACCCACATATATATATAATTTTATTTACTGTTAGATTAGTTTCCAATTAAAAACAAACTGTTCTAAATGATATTATGAAAATTTAGAATAAATAAAATCCCAAATCCTTTGGATAAGCTAAGTTTGCTGCCAAATGAACTGTTTCTGATCTCTGTCTCTCATATCTTTGGCTATTTCACAGTTCTTATCCTGCTCGCTCTCTGCTTCAATGTATTCCAAGATGCTGTCAGAAAGAAGCTAATTGGTCATGTTAACATCGCTATTACTTCTGGATCTCAGAGCTTCAGCCACTGTGGCCTAATACGATACAGTACTTTGGATCTTAACGGATACAGAATTACATGGTCTACTCACTTCCGAGAAATGGTTCTGTAAACTGGCATTGTGGTGGTAGAACCTCTTCAACAAAATATTTACCTCACTTATATGTTTGAAAAATTGATCTCCCCTTGACACAGACGCACTTGTGTTCAAGTTTGCTGGTCAGATCTAAATTTTACATCTGGATGTAAAATTCAAAGCTGTCACACTGAATTCGATTTTTTATTAACAATCTGAATAAATAACTTTAAATAAAATCTTTTCTTGGACACAAATCCCAAACAAATTTAGCATACTGATTCCATATCTGTGGTCAAAAGGAAAGCAAATACCCAGGATTGATGGTCAGTCATTAATACCAAATGCCACTGAAACCAGATCAGCTCATCCCAATTTGGAGAGTTTTCTAAATTTTATTAAGCAAAACTAAATATGATTAAAATGAACAAATATTGGTTTCCATTCACCCACATCTGTTCATTTCTAACATCTTCTCTTGGTTTACCACTCCAATCTCCTCAAATAGCCCCAGGTAACTACAAGCATTTAAGACAGTAGAAGCTGCTTGGTGTGTATGTGTGCTTCCCTGAAATTGGATCCAGGTTCCGACATAACATGTCCAATTGCTACAGCTGCAGTCATGAAACATCCACAAGGGACAAACAAGCATGTGAGCATATACTGTGGGTCTACATGCAACAACCTATATATAAAATATTCAAGAAGCTAAGCAGCACATCATAGCCTAAAGGCATAACAAATTTTTAAAAGATGTAAAATACTGTATAGCATTTTGTCTCAGGAAAATGAGATCAAATCTCCTTTTTCCTGTTCTATTAGAGCAGGATCTTGAGAGTCATTTCCTAGGCAGGTTGACAAGTCTAGGGGTCCCCAAGGAGAGAGGGGTCTGGAATTCTCAAGGAGGAAGAAAGGACAAACATTTTCCTTCTCTACATTCCTTAGGATTATATAACAACAATGTATTCTGCCTGAGGACAGTCTCTGGGTTAAACCTTCTGGCTAATTCTGTTATCTTAAAATGTAAATTATGGGAGTAGGTCTGGTGAGGTCTTTACAACCTCCAGACATTCTTTGGATTCATTAGAGAGTATATAATTTCATTGCTAACACTAACAAGGGGGTAGTCTTTCTACCCGCTTCTGATGCCTATGTCAGAAGCTTTCTCTATCTCCTTTACATTTTAATAAAATTTTATTACACAAAAGCGCTGAGAGATCATGCCTCGTCTCTGGCCCCAGATTGAATTCTTCTCCTCCGGAGGCCAAGAATCCTGGCGTCGTGATTCAACACCAACCTTTCAATCTATTCTTCTCTTGTTCCCTCTATTGCATTCCAGTCCTGGCACTTGTTAGGAACATATATGTGTGTTCAGTTGCTTAGTCATGCCCAACTCTTTGTAACCCCATGGACTCTAGACCGCCAGGCTCTTCTATCCATGGGATTCTCCAGGTGAGAATACTGGCTTGCCATTCCCTTCTCCAGTGGATCTTCCTGACCCAGAGATTGAACCCAGGTCTCTTGTGTCTCCTACACTGGCAGGCAGATTCTTTACCACCAACACCATCTGGGAAGCCCCAAGAACATAATGGATGCTACAAAAATGACTGCTGAATAATCAATGAATTTCCTGGAGTTTATCACACCTTACCATTTCCAACCAACCCTGCACAAGTCACTTGAAAAACAGTTTTATAATAACTTATAATTTCCTTGAAAAAACTAAGTCACATGGAACAATTAAATTTAATAACACTAAAACTATTGAAATTTCCCATATAGCACCATGATAATAAATACATGATTTTGGGATAATGCATGTTGAGCTAAAGATGGCCTTCCTCAAAAGAACCTTGGAGAATCAATAAACTCAGAAAGAAAATTCTAAAGCAACATTAAATATTATTTCCAACTCCACTTTTTTGCCTCTGTCGACTTTATTCCACCTGGGATTTAATGAAAGCCCTCTCAATTTATTACATACTCTCAGGATATAGATGATAGGAAATGTGAAATGTAGATTTTCTCTGTGTGGTTGTCTTTAGGGGAAAACCTTTCACTGTTTTAAAGAGTGGCCATGAATACTAAATAGCTCTTATATTAGCCAAGGAATAAGCCAGGGAATAAAACTTTGTTTATGCAATTATTCCATCTTCTACTAAAAACTTTGGCTTACATTTAGATATGTAATGTAAACAAAAGGTGTTGATTTCATTTGCCCCTCAGTCTAAGAGGCTGGATAGTGAGCTGTTATTATTATCTGTGTACTGCCCATGTGTCCTGCTGGATCAGAGGAAAGAGGGCTTTCTTATTTCCATTGTCATCTGTAAAGCACATTAAGCAGGTGGAAACTTCTTCCCCAGCATGTGTAAAAGTAAAAGTCACATGTTCATCTTACTTGAGGAAAATAATTCTATCACACTCCAAAATCTGAAAAGAATAGTAGGACTTATGAAATTATGGCTTCAGCAAACACTCACCCAAGCACAGAATGGTACAATTCTCAGAGTCAACACCTGCCAAAACATCAAGGTATACTGGTAGTTTTCAGGGCTGCACACTTGACATTATTCTCAATAGGGTAAAAGAGAACTCTGCATTTACTATCTGTTTGATATTTCAAATATTTCCTCATAATATCTAATTCAAAGTGAAGAATAAATGACTTTTAAGTGATCATTAACTTCCAATCAAGGAAAGTCCCACAAACTCCAGAAATTATTAAAGAATAGATATTAATAAAATCTACAAAGGTTAGTGTTGGGAACTAACATTCGCCATGCAGGTTTTAAGGCCTAAGTTCCATCTTATCAAATAGCTGAATAGTTGTCCCAGAGGAACTGAGATCATCTTCCATGGGGGCTAGGATTTGGCCAATCAGCATGGTCCCTGTAGCCTGATCTGAGCCAATCAGAACTTAATGGACCTCCCCTAAGAAAAGCCCCTGCGCGCAAAAATTTAGCCAATTAAAAGATGTTAGAGACTCTTGTAACCAATCCACCCTTGCCAATTCTTTGTCTTTGTTCCAAACTTATAAATAATACTGAGATTCAGGGCTTGGGGCTCTTACCCGACTCCACTGCGTTGGATGCGGTTTGGGCCCTAGCTCGAGCTAGCAATAAACCCCTTTTTGCTTTTGCATTGCTGTGGAGATTTTTGTTCTCTCAGTTTTGGGATTTTGGGAACTCGGACTCAGGGCACAACAGTTAGTAGTTAAGTCTGATATATATATATATATATATATATATATATATACACACATACATACATACAGACACACACACATATAGTTAACATTATACATATAAACAACAGGAAGATATTTCACAAAATCAGGAAGAGAAATGAAAAATAATTACAATAACATTTTCAAATCCCCCCAAATGTATGACAGTAAAAGGATTCTAAGCTTCAGGTTATTATTTCAATTCATTTGATAAAAGACCTGTCTAGAAAAACAGTGAGTTTGTTCCAATACATATGATCTACATAAGCCATAAATAAATTGTGATGAGCAGACCCTAGGGTGCCCCCACAACCCCCATCTCCTGGGATCCATGCCCTCATATCATTTCCTTCCCTTGACAGTGGAAAAGATCTATGACTTGCTTCTAATCAAAGAGCATGGAAAAAGTGATGGGATCTCACTCCTGTGGTTATGTTAAATTGTATAAGACTGTCTTTCTATCAGACTCACTCTAAAAACTGTCTGTGCTGGCTTGATGAAGTAAGTGACCAGGCTGGGAAAGAATACACAGTAAAGAAATAAGGAATGTGGGCAATCTTCAGGAAAAGAAAGTGTCCTCTAAGAATCTGAGGCTCTGGAGGGCAGTCTCTAAGCCCTGAGAGTGGCCTCTAGCTGAAAGCCAGCAAGAAGTGTTATCCATCCTACAACCATGAGGAATGGAGTTCTAAACAACTGAGATAAGAAGTAGATCCTTTCCTAATAAAGTTGCCAGATGAGATTGCAGCCCATCCTATACCTAGACTGCAGCCTTCAGAGACGCTGACCTGAGGACCCAGTTAGACTGTTCCCACTCTCCTGACCCACAAAATATTTGAGATTATAAATATGTTTTTTAGGCTGTTAGGTTTCAGTAATTTGTTGTATAGTAACAGCAACTAATACAGAAATGGCAAAATGTCTGCAGTTTGAGGCAATATTTAGTTATCTATATTTCTGTCCTCAAATTTCACATGTGAAGAAAAAGGTAATATGCAAAAAGGTTTAATTACAATCAGTAAGATTAATATTTTACTGTCAATATCTTTTTCACATCAGAGAATGGTTAAAAAAAATAGAAGATGCTTTGCCAAAAGATACTTCATATTAAAGTAATCTTAGTCTAGTAGTCTGGTTGCTCCTTTGCTTACATGATAAAAAACTGAAACATCTTTATACATGTATATTCATTCCTCTTCATAATAGCTGGATTGTTTTTGCTTCATTAAAGAGATACATATAAAGTAAAATGTTCTTACGCTTGATCTCAATCTTCCCTGCCAAAAATATGTCCTTCAAAGGGGCTTCACATTAAAATCAAAATTATATATGTGACCACCTCATGTTTAGTAATTAGATCACATTAAACTTTACATACAAATTTCAGCAAGTTCACGAACAACACCTGCATCATTCTGGCCTTAGCAACCTTCAAAGATACCCCCTCAGCCATAGTGCCCCTGCAAGTCTGACTGAGAATGTTGGGAGAATTCATGATATGCCATAGACCACTTCTGCCACCAGCTATATACTGTATCTTGATGTTCCACACCTACTAACACCTTGAGAAATAAATAGACATTTCTGAGCCACTATTTAATGCTCTACCCTCAAGCAAGCTGGCTAGCTGCTGTCATTCATGACTGAAGCAACTCTTCTCACCTTCGAGAAGCCCCAGAGCCAAGCTGCGTGAATCAGAGGCATTGCAACATTCATGGTGAGGGTTCTTTAAAATTTCACACATATCCTTTCTTCCTTGCCAGGTGGTCTGGATGTGAACTAGTTCAAACAAAAGTGATCTCACTCTGCCCTGAAATGGGACGGTTCCCAGACATAAGCCCCATCACTCTTTGTTTCCCCTTGTAGTAAAATCTCAGAAGCCTTTCTTTAGTAACCCCCACCCACTATTGCAACCATGTCCAAATATTGGTTTGGCCAAAAATTCATTTGTGTTTACCTGTAAGATATTATAGAAAAACTCAAACAAATTTTTGGCCAACCTAATATTTTGATATTCATATTATAGTGGTTCCTTTTCAGAGAGAATCATTATTTCCCATGTAGATTCAAACAGTTATGGATTGAGGAGGATTATGGAAGCACACTGAACCCCACATTCCAGAAATACCTCGGTTCTCCACTACAGGTAAGATAACCTATTCAGCAACACTATTCTGACTACTATACTTCAAGTAGCAAACGAGAAAATAAGATTGTTTCTTTTAATAATCACAAAGGCTAATTTCTTGGACTATACTTTACAAATGTTGTCCTGAGATCAATTAAGAAATATCCGGCGTCATAGAAAATAGCTAGTCTCATGCACATCGATCTGAGTGAATCAGAACAAAGTATTTAGGAAGTGGAAAACAATAGCATCAATCACATTGAATTTGTCAGCTTACCAATCATGATACAGATGCTAAAATTACTAAAGAGCTATAACTTTTTAGAGCATGGCATTTTAGATTGGCATTAACTTTGATGTATGACTTCTAGTGCAGTGGGTAATGACAAAAATAGAGAGGCTATTATATTATAAATAAATATCTGGGTGTACAAATGAATCCTCACTAAAATATTTATTTGAAGTTAATTAAATTCCATTATATAGCCATCACTACAAATTATCTCCTGCATTCTAATCATTGGTTAACTGCTTATTACCTCACAAAGATGAATAAATATAAGTCAGATCACTAAGATGCCTATATTTGATTTCAGTATGGGCAATGATTTAGTTTATCTGAAACTGCCAAAATAAATTTGTTACACACACCACACTCTCACAAATAGACTCCAATGTATCTGATCAGGTACTTTCCAAACATAGAACAATGTTGAACACTCAAATATTTTCTGAATAAAGAAAATATCCCATCACCCATGAGTATTGTGAATGCATCTACATCCTCTCACAGACAATCTGAGAAAAAGCTAAAGGAGACAACAGAACCAAGATCTCAGTGTTCCTCCCTCTTCACTACTACCATATAGCATGTTGCCTGGATTAGTGAAGAGGAGTTGGTTAGAAAGATCTGATGTATTTCCTCTTCACCCTACCTCATTAATGACCTTCAGCTTCCATCTTTCTCCATTCTTTTATCCCCAATTTCTTGCCTACTGATACATGCTGAACATCCACTTGTATCCTTTGCAAGAAAAACAGAGGTATAGAATTGGAAAGTAAGTCATGAGGTATTTACTTCATACTATCAGTGGCAAAGAGTCATAGATTTTTTTTTAACATTCTTCTCCCATGGAGTGCACCTTTCCTATTTTTATTATTTTATTTTTGGCTGCACAGCACAGCATGTGGGGTCTTATTAATAGTTCCCTGACCAGGGGTTGAACTCATATCCCCTGCATTAGAAGCATAGAGTCTTAACCATTGGACCACCAGGGAAACCCAAAGAGTCATATATTTTCAGTACATTGTGGTATACCATGTACAGAGTTAAGTATACATTTCTATTGTTGTTTGGTTGCTTTAAAATAGTAAATGTCAAACTATTTACTGTATATTCATTTTTGTTTCAAAGAACTTCAATAAATCTTAGTGATGTCCTTAAAATGAAAATTCCATTAAGAATAGTCCTCTTCGCCATGTTCATTTCTATTCATTCTTTCTTCAGGGCCTAACATAATGTCTGGAACATTCAGTCACATCTGAATTTCACATATATTAGTAAATGAAGACCTTAACTGTAACAGGCTAAGACAAAGGCAAGCAGACCTCTTTCTCTTGTTTTTAGTACATATTTCCCAGTGAGTTGATCGAAGTCAATTATAGAAAAAAACACCAGGATCTTCCAAAAGCATGCACATCTTCCTGTGATGAGATTAAAATCAAACATTAAATCAGTGCTGTAATACTGAAGTAGACAGAGAACACAAAATTTTAAAAGTATATAATTATACCCCAATCTGTTGCATTATATTGTTTTACTGTGCTAGCTATACAAACTGTTGGCAAAAGCTAACTTAAAAATTGTTAAATAAATAATTTCCTATATTTTGGTTAGATCAATTAGCTATATTTATTTATAAGAAGGAAAAATTTTAAAGAAAAAAAAACAGTACTTAAGCTTTTAGTGTATATTCTGCTTATATTATCCATGTAGATTTCTGGAACATTTCCACTAATTAGATGACTCTCAAAACATTTTCAGTTTTAACAAACCACATCACCATTCTACTTTAGGTGCTGAAGGGCCTCAATATATTTAAATATAGCTTATCTAATTTATAAAGCATTTTCATGAATGAACACATAATTATCACTCCTCCACATCCTACCACTAAAGGGAAAACTACATAATTATGAATTAATGAGATGGATTTTCTTTTGTAACTTATGTAAACTAATTTCATTACTTTATAAAAACGTATGGTTTCTATAATGACTGAATTTAATGTTTTTACTAATTTATTTTTCCTCATAATAATAGCATTGAATTTTAAATATGTATATTATTATTTTGCTTAATAATTTCTATGAGGAACTAAATTCTTATGTGAATCAATTATGTAAATAAATATTTTGATGATTATGTTTACATAAGGCTACTTTGCATCCAAGTGTTCAAAGATAATAATTATGCTAATAAATTACCAAGCTTGGTTTATACTGACATGAAAATGTACTGAAGCATTATTTATAAAGGTAGGGACTTGAGCATATTGAACTTGCAAATTTAAGAGCAGCTATATTTTCAGTAACTATATAAAAAGGTTTAAGGTGCAACAAGATGGGAGAAAGTCTCATATTGAGCAGAATGAGAAAACAAGTTCAATTACTGAACAGTATCCCTGCAGGGAAAATTACATGTATGGAAAATGGTCCATAGTGAAAGTGAAGTCACTCAGTCATGTCCAACTCTTTGCAACCCATGGACTGTAGCCCACCAAGCTCCTCCGTCCATGGGATTCTCCAGGCAAGAATACTGGAGTGGGTTGCCATTTCCTTCTCCAAGGGATCTTCCCAACCCAGGGATCGAACCTAGGTCTCCCACATTGCAGGCAGACGGTTTAATCTCTGAACCACCAGGGAAGCCCTTAAATACAAGAATATAGTCTCTCAGAAAACCTCCTATAGAGACACAGAACTTCATATCCAAGTACTAACATCAAAGATTTCAAGGGAGGAAAGGAAGCCAGGTTGAAAGAAGGGGGAGGAGGTAGGAGAGGTGGGGCAAAAGGGGCGGCCTTACAGACATTGCCTGCCACCTACAGATGCCCAGGCATTATGGGACTTTTCCCTGGGCCTCCAGAGAAGGGAAGACTGGAACTCGGCCCTACCAGAAATCAGATCAGACCAGAACCAGAATTCGAGTTCTCTGTCAAGAGGAGGTGATCAGTCTCCAATCTTCAGCTCAGGCTGAGAACCCTACGACCAGATTCCTGCATCCAGGACTGAGGGACTAGAAAAATGGAGAAGGATAGGAAGGGTTAAGGAGAGGAAAGAGAGAGGGAAGAGGAGAGAGGTCAATAAAGTCTCTTGTTCCTTACCGGTTGGGGCACTCTGGCCAGTTGTCCGCATCAAGAGGAGACCAGGGACAAAAGGGTCCCAGTTGCGGCCACTGGGTCTGCCCATTGGCAGTACCCTGAGTGGTTGGGATGTCAGTCTCAGCAAAGAAGAGTCCTCGCCAGAGTCACCGTATGTTGCAGGAAGGAGGACCCCTTCCAGGGCCCTAAACTGGGCTCTTGTCTAACACTCAGAAATGAACTGTCCAAGGAGACATGTGCTGACAAAGCAAGAGACTTTATTGGGAAAGGGCACCCGGGTAGAGAGTAGTAGGGTGAGGGAACCCAGGAAAATGGTCCATAGGAGATTTTTAATCATTAGGCGTTAAGAAAGATGGGTAAAACATGATACTGAGAATGACTCAGCAATTATGGGGCATTTAAAAATATCATTGAAAAACCTCCACTAGTATATTCAACTGAGGGAAATATTTTTAAACAAAATTATTGCCTATGTTTAAAACAATGGACTACAAAACACATCACAGTGCAAATGGACCAAGGGAAATAAGAACTTTGGGAATCTGGACTGTCAGTCTCATTGGCAAAGAAAGAATACTGAAATACAAGGTGAGGCATAGATTGACCAAAACCAGAATCTTTTCATTTTCAGACATTCTAATCAGACACTCATTTCCCATATTCCATATGAACAAGTTTTAGTGAAATAGTTTTACATATAACGTATTCATAGAAATCTATATCGTTTAAAAGATTTTTTCCATCTTTCAAGATGATAACTGTCATGCTATACAATATTAAAAGTAGATTATTACCAGTATTCTACCAGCTAGTTTTTACCCTTTCCAGTTATTACCAGAATTTCAAAAAACACTACAATAGCAGTAGCTTCAGCAAAATCTTTACTATCTCTCATGATTTAGATTCTGAATTTCCTAAAATCGTGAACTGGAATCATAATACCAACATAATACCAAAGCTGTATCTTTTAAAGTAAAAAAATGTAAACTGATCAGAATTTCAAAGAAACAGAATCAGAGTTACTGGAATTACTGTTATCTTCCTCATGGTCTCCACTGTCTGCCACTTTGTCAAACATTTTTTTGTTTTTTATTTTCATTCTGGGTGAAATAGTAGACTAAACACAAATGGAACTCCCTCTCTTTCTTCTCCCAAAACAAAAACTTAATATAAAACATTTCATGTTTGAAAGATCTGTAAAGAAAATCTCCATAAAGCAGAAATGGAATAGGAAACTCAGAGTAGTAAAAAGCAGCTGAAATCAATAGCTCACAGAGTAGCCAGACTGGGCCTTAAAGGTGAGCCCATCAGGAATATGCCTCATCTTGGACTCAAGGCAAGAACTAGAAATGAGGTTTCTGCCATAAAAGAGGATAGGAACAGTGTCCACTCCTTACCCCTTAACAGAATAAACTGTTCCCTGCAGCCAGCATGTAATTAGTCTGATTTGAAATAGGCTTATATTTTTTTGTGGAGTAGAGGGCTAAATCTGTGAGTCAAAATCCAGATACAAACTGAGTTTGGGTACTCTGAAATGCCAGACTACTCGCATGCTCAAACATAACTCACTAGAAGGATATATAAAAGAAAATGTGCTTCAGAAGACGAGTTCAAAACAAGATCTTCCAAGTATAATTTCAAGTCTTCCATTAAAATGAGGCAGTAAATATTAGGATATTTTGCTTTATCATGCTTTTTTTATTTACTCATGAAATTAAAATGAAACAGTCAATTTTTTCAACTTATGAAAAAAAGGATTTTGAGTTTTGCTTCTGGTCAAAAGTGAATAGCAGGATGACAGTGAGTAAATGGATTTGCCATTCTATCAGAAGTGAACAACAATAAAAAATAAAATAGACAAAGTCTGTGGACAAAGGATTTCCAAGATGCTGGATGCCAGGCAATGAAGCAAAATAATCCTTGAGACAGGGGAACAGGGGTCAAGGGGCAGGATAAGCCCTAGTTTAACACTTGCTCCTTGAAAGAAAAACTATGACCAACCTAGGCAGCATATTAAAAAGCCAACATTAGTTTGCCAACAAAGGTCCATCTAGTCGAAGCTATGGTTTTTCCAGTAGCCATGTATGGATGTGAGAGTTGGACTATAAAAGAAAGCTGAGCGCTTAAGAATTGATGCTTTTCAATATCACTGATGAACACAGATGCAAAAATCCTTGACAAAATTCTAGCAATCAGAATCCAACAACACATTAAAAAGATCATACATCATGACCAAGTGGGCTTTATCCCAGGGATGCAAGAATTCTTCAATATCCACAAATCAATCAATGTAATATACCACATTAACAAATTGAAAAATAAAAGCCATATGATTATCTCAATAGATGCAGAGAAAGCCTTTTACAAAATGCAACATCCATTTATGATAAAAACTCTCCAGAAAACAGGAATGGAAAGAACATACCTCAACATAATAAAAGGTATATATGACAAACTCACAGCAAACATTATCCTCAATGGTGAAAAATTGAAAGCATTTCCCCTAAAGTCAGGAACAGGACAAGAGTGCCCACTTTAACCACTAATATTCAACATAGGTTTGGAACTTTTGGCCACAGCAATCAGAGAAGAAAAATAAATAAAAGGAACCCAAATTGGAAAATAAAAAGTAAAACTATCACTGTTTGCAGATGACATGATCCTCTACATAGAAAACCCTAAAGACTCCTCCAGAAAATTACTAGCTAATCAATGAATAAAGTAAAGTTGCAGGATATAAAATCAACACACAGAAATCCCTTGCATTCCTCTACACTAATAATGAAAAAATAGAAAGAGAAATTTAGAAAACAATTCCATTCACCATTGCAATGAAAAGAATAAAATACTTAGGAGTATATCTATCTAAAGAAACAAAAGACATATATATAGAAAACTATAAAACACTGATGAAAGAAATCAAAGAGAACACTAACAGATGGAGAAATATACCGTGTTCATGGATAGGAAGAATCAATATAGTGAAAATGAGTATACTACCCAAAGCAATCTACAGATTCAATCCAATCCCTATCAAGCTACCAACGGTATTTTTCACAGAGCTAGAACAAATAATTTCACAATTTGTATGGAAATACAAAAAAAACTCAAATAGCTATGGAACTGGAGGAATCAACCTGCCTGACTTCAGGCTCTACTACAAAGCCACAGTCATCAACACAGTATTGTACTGGCACAAAGACAGAAATATAGATCAATGGAACAAAATAGAAAGCCCAGAGATAAATCCACGCACCTATGAACATCTTATCTTTGACAAAGGAGGCAAGAATATACAATGGAGAAAAGACAATCTCTTTAACAAGTGGTGCTGGGAAAACTGGTCAACCACTTGTAAAAGAATGAAACTAGAACACTTCTAACACAATACACAAAAATAAACTCAAAATGGATTAGAGATCTAAACATAAGACAAGAAACTATAAAATTCCTAGAGTAGAACATAGGCAANTAAAGACAATCTCTTTAACAAGTGGTGCTGGGAAAACTGGTCAGCCACTTGTAAAAGAATGAAACTAGACCACTTTCTAACACAATACACAAAAATAAACTCAAAATGGATTAGAGATCTAAACATAAGACAAGAAACTATAAAATTCCTAGAGTAGAACATAGGCAAAACAGTCTCCGACATAAATCACAGGAGGATCCTCTATGAACCACCTCCCACAATATTGGAAATAAAAACAAAAATAAACAAATGGGACCTAATTAAAATTAAAAGCTTCTGTACAACAAAGGAAACTATAAGCAAGGTGAAAAGACAGCCTTCAGAATGGGAGAAAATAATAGCTAATGAAGCAACTGACAAACAACTAATCTCAAAAATACACAAGCAATTTATGCAGCTCAATTC
>SJYA01001813.1:942241-1065251 GCA_006410615.1 Neotragus moschatus
GAATGGGAGAAAATAATAGCAAATGAAGCAACTGACAAACAACTAATCTCAAAAATATACAAGCAACTCTTACAGCTCAATTCCAGAAAAATAAATGATCCAATCAAAAAATGGGCCAAAGAACTAAATAGACATTTCTCTAAAGAAGACATACAGATGGCTAGCAAACACATGAAAAGATGCTCAACATCACTCATTATCAGAGAAATGCAAATCAAAACCACAATGAGGTACCATTTCACGCCAGTCAGAATGGCTGCTATCCAAAAGTCTACAAGCAATAAATGTTGGAGAAGGTGTGGAGAAAAGGGAACCCTCTTACACTATTGGTGGAAATGCAAACTAGTACAGCCACTATGGAGAACAGGGTGGAAATTCCTTAAAAAACTGGAACTAGAACTGCCTTATGACCCAGCAATCCCACTGCTGGGCGTACACACCAAGGAAACCAGAATTGAAAGAGACACATGCACCCCAATGTTCATTGCAGCACTGTTCATAATAGCCAGGACATGGAAGCAACCTAGATGCCCAACAGCAGATGAATGGATAAGAAAGCTATGGTACATATACACAATGGAGTATTACTTAGCCATTAAAAAGGATACATTTGAATCCGTTTTAATCAGGTGGATGAAACTGGAGCCGATTATACAGAGTGAAGTAACCCAGAAAGAAAAACACCAATACAGTATACTAATACATATATATGGAATTTAGAAAGATGGTAATGTTAAACCTGTATGTGAGACAGCAAAAGAGACACAGATGTATTGAACAGTCTTTTGGACTCTGTGGGAGAGGGTGAGGGTGGGATGATTTGGGAGAATGGCAATGAAACATGTATAATATATGTGAAACAAATTGCCAGTCCAGATACGAAGCATGATACAGGATGCTTGGTGCTGGTGCACTGGGATAACCCAGAGGGATGGTATGGGGAGGGAGGTGGGAGAGGGGTTCAGGATGAGGAACACGTGTACATCCATGGCTGATTCATGTTAATGTATGGCAAAACCACTACACTATTGTAAAGTAATTAGCCTCCAATTAAAATAAATAAATTTATATTTGAATAAATTCAATACTATTCAAAAAAAAAAAAAGAATTGATGCTTTTGAACTATGGTGTTGGAGAAGATTCTTGAAAGTCCCTTGGACAGCAAAGAGATCAAAGCAGTCAGTCCTAAAGGAAATCAATTCTAAATATTCATTGGAAGGACTGATGTTGTAGCTGAAACTCCAATACTTTGGCCACCTGATGTGAAGAACTGACTCATTTAAGACCCTGATGCTGGGAAAGATTGAAGGCAGGAGGAGAAGGGGATGACAGAGGATGAGATGGCTGGATGGCATCACCGACTCGATGGAGATGAGTTTGAGTAATCTCAGGGAGTTGGTGATGAATAGGGAAGTCTGGCGTACTGCAGTCCATAGGGTCACAAAGAGTCAGACATGAACGAGTGACTGAATTGCTTTGAGAGTCTCCAGAACTTATACCAGGAAGAGAAACTCAAGCACAGCCAGGAAGATTTTCTGAGTAAACCAGACATTGCTGAGAATCAAAGCAGTTTGAATGTCTAATAAAGAGTAACAAAGAGGAGAAAGCTGCACAGAGAGAAAACCAAGATTCTACAGAGTTTTCCTGGAGTATTCACCAAAATTCTGATCAGTCTGTGCATATAAAGTTACTACCAAACGAACCCTCAGAGAGTTAGAAGGAATACACAGCACTCATGCAAAAGATATCATTGGAAAGCATAATTCACCCAGTGCTGGTTAGAGTACACAGAAGGGTTTTGCTTAACAATGGAAGATAATTAACCCTAGACTAAACGTCACTCTTATTCCATGTATAAATCTGAAAAGGAAAACTCAGAAAGATCAAATTTACCTTTATCCCAGGAAAAATCTCAAGAATATTTATAGAAATGTAAAAATATCCTGCACCCAAAACAGTAAAAATTCATAATGTCTGGTATCTAATCAAAAACTATCAGGCAAGCAAAGAATCAGGAAAGCACAACTAACTCATAATCCAAAAACTCAGCAAATCAAAACAAATGCAGAATATATTATAACTAACAGAAAAGACTTTAAAACTGACAATAGATTTAAACCTAATCATGTGTTTAATCACATAAAATGTAAGTGAAACACACTAATTTAAATGCTGAGATGATCATATTGGATAAAAGAGTGAGACCTTATCTCATGCTGCCAAAAAGAAACATGCTTTAAATACAAGGAAAACAACAGATTAAAAATATGAAGATGGAAGAAGGTATATCACACTAACACTAATCAAAAGAAAACTAGAACGGATATATCAATATCAGACAAGGTAGATTTCAGAGCAAAGAATGTTATCAAGTAGAAAATCATTTCATAATAATAAAGGGGTCAATTCATCAGGAGGATATAATAGTTACTAATGTTTATGCACTTAAATACCACAATTCAAAGTACCTAAAGAGGAAAAAGAAAAAATTATAGTTCAGTTCAGTCGCTCAGTCGTGTCTGACTCTGCGACCCCATGAACCACAGCACCCCAGGCCTCCCTGTCCATCATGAACTCCCAGAGTCCACCCAAACCCATGTCCATTGAGTCGGTGATGCCATCCAACCATCTTATCCTCTGTCGTCCCCTTCTCCTCCTGCCCTCAATCTTTCCCAGCATCAGGATCTTTTCCAATGAGTCAGCTCTTCGCATCAGTAGCTCAGTTGGTAAAGAATCCGCTTGCAATGCAGGAGACCCCTGTTGGATCCCTGGGTCAGGAAGATCCGCTGGCGATGGGATAGGCTACCCACTCCAGTATTCTTGGGCTTCCCTTGTGGCTCAGCTGCTAAAGAATTTGTCTGCAATGAGGGAGACCTGGGTTTGATCCCTGGGTTGAGAAGATCCCCTGGAGAAGGGAAAGGTTACCCACTCCAGTATTCTGGCCTGGAGAATTCCATGGACTGTATTGTCCATGGGGTTGCAAAGAATTGGACACGATTGAGTGACCAAACAAGCAAGCGTGCGCACACACACGTGAGCACACAAACACACACAGAGCCTAGCCAAAATGGGTTCAGAGAACTGGGAGATGACAAAGCTGGGAACAGCAACTCTAAGAGTTTCTTCAAAAATTGATTCTGTAAGGGGAGGTAAGAAATGATTTTTACAAAGGGTAATATGGGGTCAAAAGTGTCATTTGCTTTTTTTGAAATAGAATACAAACTAGAACAAACATATATGCTTAAAGTGAAGTTCAGACAGTACAGGAGAAAATTATGTACAGTATAGATGAGAATGGGGATAACTACAAGCAACAATTTGGAAAAGGTAAGAGGAAGAAGAAGCCAATAACAAGAAAAAAACATTAAAACTTCTCATGTTTGAAACTCAAAAATGCATATCTAAATAACTCAGAAATTAACAAATCATAATAAAATATTTAAATATTTCAAAATGAACAAAAATTAAGGTAATACTAGAGACAAAAAATTGTGATGAGGCAGCTAAAGTAGTATTAAAGGGATACTTTAATAACCTTAAAATTTTATATTTAAAAATTTTAAAGATTAACTTAATTCAAAAGAAATTTTAAAGGCTAACTGTAATTAATAAAAATTCCACTTAGGAAATAAGAAAAAGAAACAGAAAATAGCTCTCCCATAGGTTTGTTTTCATGTCTGGACCACTTAAGCAACAGAAGACATAAAATAAGCAACATAACAATAAATTACCAAACCTACCTGACACTCAGGCTTATCAACCCTATAACAGATCAATGCTGAAAGGCTAAGCCTGCAAAGTTCAAGGAGAAACAGGCTAAGCACATTCCCATTTACATTGACAATTCTGTCAGTTCTGTTTTCATTTAAAGACAAACAAATATAGACAAGATCAATAGAACAACAAATTCCTATTACCAAACCATATGCTCAATAGCTTGAAAATGCATAAACTACCAAAAACCCTTGAAAACATCCACATACTATTGACATATATCCTGACATTGAGTCACAGAAACTAATAACCCTTAAGAACATTTTTTTCCTATAATAAGGTGACATATCATTATTTTTTAATCTATCACCTCTGGCTATAGAATATAATCTGCACTGACTTCAAGAGAAAATTAATTTCCAGAAAAAGCTGTGAAGACAGATGATACCATGGAGTATATTAAATTATTGGGCATTCTAAAACATAAAAGAGTTGATTGTATAATAAATGGAATATGAGACTCTCTCAAATAAGAATTTGTTTGAAAAATAAAGCTGTTATCCTTGTTATTTGGAGCCAAGTAACAGTCTTTGATTTTTTAAATTCTTGGTGAGAGTACATTTCTTGGTTAATCATGCTGGAAACAGAATCTCTGCTAGTTGTCAAATCACACATTATTTTACTGAAATGAATTCATATGACAGTAAACTAAAAATAAGGTGCTTATCAAATTCAAACAGTCAACTATTCACTAACTGTAAAAACATATAACTTGGGCCAGTCCTTCTGTTGTGATCATCATCTCTCTCAAAGAATACTCATTTCTGCTAGGGACCTTGGCAAGTAAAGCAACATGTATAAGGCAGCGGGGCAAAGGCTGTGATGGAAGTATGCAACTGGGACTCTGCCTTAGACAAGGTTAAAGATGAGAGACTCAAACCATTCGAATGAGTCAAATCAGGCCAAGCATACAAGGTGGGAAAAACAGTTCTGTGCAAAGGGGAAATCATATATAAAGGATCAGAAATGTCATACTACAATATTGCATGACAGGAGCATGGTGTCTGGTCCCAAAAGGAATTTGGAGGTAATTCATGAAGCCAAGAAGAAATGGAGAAGAGGCATTGAGAATTAGAGTTCAGGTTGAAAATTGAGCCTCAGAAAGGAAAAGAAGTATTTCTACTTAGAAAGAATGCAAGAACAGGAAGCAGCAAATGAAAAACATGCATATTTCTTAGACATTTATGAGGTGTTCAGGAAGTTCTCACACTGTTCTCAGAACCTCACTAATATCAACAATATAATGCTCATAAGGACCCCCTGAAGTGGATTGCCTATCATCCCTAGCCTACAGATGAGAAAAGCACAGAGAGAGGTCTGGTAAATTGTACAAGTCACACCGTTATGTAGGATTTTACTTCAGGCAGTTGGTTCCAAAGTTCATGCATGTAACCACTAGGAGGTCTTGTGTCTCACTTCTGTGCATACATGCATGCTAAGTCACAGTCGTGTCCAATTCTGTGTGAACCTATGCATTGCAGCCCACCAGGCTCCTCTGTCCATGGGATTATCCAGGCAAGAATACTGGAGTGGGTTGCCATGCCCTCCTCAAGGGAATCTTCCCGACCAAGGGATGGAACCCACATCTCTCATGTCTCCTGCATTGACAGGCGGATTCTTTACCACTAGCATCACCTGGGAAGCCCATGTCACTTTCAGAGGAGGTTAAATCAGAGTTAAACTATTTCCATAAATAATTGCTAACCTAAGGAATTGCACATTAATGATTAGTACAAAGACTTGGAGGAAAAAGGGGGGAAAAAAGAATCAAAAGGGAAATTAGTTAAAATTTCAAAGAGGAGAAAAGGAATCATCCTATAAAATTAAAATACTGGGAAGGACTTTCAGATTATGAGACTGACACGCTGCCTACTGCGCTAAGAGGGCAGACGGTTGAAGTGAGCCAGAAAGAAAAACACCAATACAGTATACTAACACATAGATATGGAATTTAGAAAGATGGTAGTGTTAAACCTGTACGCAAGACAGCAAGAGAGACACAGATGTGTAGAACAGCCTTTTGGACTCTGTGGGAGAGGGAGAGGGTGGGAGGATTTGGGAGTGTGGCATTGTAACATATATGATATCATAAGTGAAATGAATCGCCGGTCTAGGTTCGATGCAGAAGGCCTGGGACTGATGGGCGGGGAGGATCCGGAGGGATGGTGTGGGGAGGAAGGGGGAAGGGGGTGGGTCCAGATTGGGAACTCAGGTACACTTGTGGCTGATTCATGTCAATGTATGGCAAAATGAATACAGTATTGTAAAGCAAAACAAACTAAAAAATAAAAATTTAAACTTAAAAAAAATTTGTAGTCCTAAAGAAGATTCTGGAGAGTCTCTTGGGCTGTAAGAAGGTCAAGCCAGTCAATCCTAAAGTAAATCAACCCTAAATATTCATTGGAAGGACTGATACTGAAGTTGAAGCTTCCATACTGTGACCACCTGATGCGACAACCTAGCTCACTGAAAAAGAATCTGACGTTGGGAAAGATTCCAGACAAAGGAGAATGGGATGGCAGAGGATGAGATAGTTAGATAGCATCACTAACTCAATGAACGTGAATCTGAGCAAACTCCAGGAGATACTGGAGTACAGAGGAGTCTAGCATGCTGCTGTTAATGGAGTCACAAAGAATTGGACACAACTTAGTGACTGAACAAAACAATATTTTTGGACTCAGCAATTCCATATAATAATGCTGAATAGAAAAAAACTAAGCAGGACATCAAATATTTCTATGTGTGATGTAAATTTGTGTAGTAGTATAAAATGATATCAAATTATTCATTAATCAGGGATAACTTATTAAAATAAAAATCAATGCATAGAAAAATGCTTTCAAAATTTCACAAAGAACTTAGTGTACCTTAAATAAAGTCTATGCTAGAAAAATAAAATAAAATAAAATACTGGGAAGGGCAGTAATGAACGGTTTAGTGGATGGGAAACCAAAATATGCTATTAAGTTTTATTCAGCTACTGTTACTATCTTGTTTCCATTCTATCCAACTATTTTTTGAAGACTTTTTCTTTTTCAGAGCAGTTTTAGGTTCACAGCAAAATTGAGAGGAAGAGACAGAGATTTCCCACATACCTGCTGCCCGGCTCATCCATAGCCTCCTCCATTGACAGCATCCCCCACCAGAGTACCACATTGATACAACTGATGTACAAACATCGATGTATCATAATCATTTAAAGTTCATATTCTATCTTAGAGTTCAACATTGTGTTGTATATCCTACAGATTTGGATAAGTGTATATTACCATGTACCCATCGTTAGAGTGTTAAACAGAGTGGTTTCACTGTTCTAAAAATCCTCTGGGCTCTACCTATTCATCTCCCCCCGCCTCTACTCCTAACACCCAAGGATCTTTTTCCTGTCTCCACAGTTTTGCCTTTTCCAGAATATCACATAACTTGAATCATACAGTAAATTGTCTTTTCAGCTTGGCTTCTTTCACTTAGTAATAAGCATTTAAAGTTTTTCCATGTGTTTTTATGGCTTGATAGCTCATTTCTTTTTAGCAGTAAATAATATTCTATTGCCTGGATGTACCACAGTTTATTTATCTATTCACCTCCTGAAGGCAATCTTCATTGCTTCCAAGTTCTGCAGTTACAAACGAAGCTGCTATAAACATCCTTGTGCAAGTTTTTGTGTGAACTTAAGTTTTCATCACCTATGGGAAAATTCTAAGGAGGGTGATATGCTGAATCATATGGTGAGCGTATGTTTTGTAAGAACTCATCAAACTATCTCTCAAAGTGGCTGTACTTTTTTTTTTTTTTGTATTTCCACCAGCAATAAATAACAGCTACTGTTGCTCCACACCACATCCTTGCCAATGTTTGATGTTATCAGTGTTTTGGATTTGGACATTCTAATAGGTGTGTGTCTCACTGTTCTAATTTGCATTTTTCTGATGATATATGATGTAGAGCATCACTTCAAATGCTTATTTGCCATCTGCACATCATCTTTGGTGAGGCATCTGTTAAGACCTTTGGTTACTTTTTAATTGGGCTATTTTCTCCTTGTTGCGTTTTAAGAGTTCTTTGTGTATAAATAACTGTTCTTCATCACACTTATATTTTATTCCAGTTTGTATCTTGACTTATTCTCTTCACATTGACTTTTACAGAGCATTAATTTTTCAATTTTAATGAAGTCTGGCTGAGCAATTACTTATTTCATGGATCATGTCATTGGTGGTGTATCTAAAAATTCATCACCATACCCAAGGTTTTCTTCTGTTACCCTCTAGAAGCTTTGCAGTTTTGTATTTCACATTTGGTGTATTCCGTTTTGAGTTAATGCTTGTGAAAGGTGTAAGGCCTATATTGGGATTCACTTTTTTGCATATGATGTCCAGTTGATCCAGCACCGTTTGCTGAAAAGACTTATCTTTGTTCCACTATATTGACTGACCAGGTGAATCTGTTTCAGCAATCCCCATTCTGTTCCATTGATCTCTTTGTCTATCCTTTCACTGATACTACAGTCTCGGTTACTATAGCTTTATAGTAAGTCTTGAAGTCAGATAGTGTTCATTCTTTAATCTTGTTCTTCTCTTTCATTATTGTGCGGGCTATTCTGGGTCTTTAGACTCCCATATAAACATTAGAATCAGTTTGCACTCACACCAATTTTGTATCACTCATATTTAAGTTCAGAATTTAAAAACCTTAAAAAGTGTACACAGTACAAAAAAATGATTTACAGAGTCTAAAAGTAATTAAACAAATTATGATAAACAAAAAAGCATCCTTGAGAGAAAAAAATAACAAAATGCAGCATGCTTTGAGGTATAATATTGTTTCTCATTGAATTGTAAAATATGATGGTGCAAAATACCAAAACCTCAAAAAAAGACCAGTGAAAAAATCAGAAGCCACAGAAAGGTACTTAAGAGAAAATATTAGCATTTTATCTAATAGTGTCTTAATTTATCACACAAGTCAAAACAAGCAAACAAAAAACTATAGAAAAACTGCAATTTTGTTTCATTGTTCTGAAGATAACTAGCACAGGACAAAACATATTGATATTTATAGCTTTCTGTTTCTAATGTGATCAAATTACATCATTTTATAGATAAAAATGAAACCTTTAGAGTACAAATAATATTATTCTGGCAACATACCTATTTAAATTCCTTTAAATAGGAATGGAGATGTTTTTGAAATAAAGGAGATGAATATTTCATCCATTAGTTATAATAATGTTTATAGTCATGATAAAATGGTTACAAATAACACAACAATGTCAACAAACCATATTTTTGTTTTAAAATTTCAATGTTCTTGAGAAAAAATATTATTTTTATAGTTAATACACCAGAAAAGGCTACTAAATTTACGAATATACAAGAGAGGACAGAATAATTTAATTAAATAAACTTTTATGCTTACAAATGGTAGGTGAAAGAAACCCAAATAAACTTGCTCAGTTCTTGTTGTTGTGACATATGCACACAGATACAACTATATAGCAATGGACATATTTTCCTAAGAGAAAATATAGGAAATAATATTATATTTGTTCACTTTTCCAGTTAGATTTGTAAATTGTTATCAAACAAGTGGGGAAATCAAATGTTATTAAAGGGATTTACAATGGTCTGAATATTTGCTTTCCCATAAATTTCATATGTTGAAATCTAATCTTGAATATGATAGTATCTGGGGGTAAGACTTTTGAGAGGTGATTAGATTATGAGGGCAGAGCCCTTAATAGGATAAGTGACCTTATAAGAGAAGCCCCAGAGAGATCTCTCACCACTTCTACCAAGTGAGGACATAGTAAGAAGACAAAAGCCATCCTTCATTAAACAGTCTACCAATTGCTTATTCCTGAACTTTCCAGCCACAAGTACTATGAGAAATAAATTTCTGTTTATAAATTACCTGGTTGACAGTATTTTGTTTTTGCAGCCCAAATGGACTAAGACAGGAATAGTTCAAAGGCTTTATTAATCACAAACATTTCTAGAAATCAGTCTTTATAATAGAAAAGAAAGAGGTGAACAAAATATTCTTTACAAATATATTAGAAATATTACTTGATATTTTGTATTTATTTGATATTTGATATAAGAATAATTTGATCATTCAAATTTCATATCAAGAACATTTCCTTTTTCTTTTCTGAATACATCCATGACTCAAAGAATAAATAGCAGTTTGAAATATGAAGGATAAAACATATTTATGAAATATATTGAACTTAGTGAACTATAAATAAACCACATAAATTCAGTAGCATATTGCCTCACTTTTAAAAGTAAGCCTTTGATTTTCTACATAATTTATATGATTACTAAATTATCAGACCCCAAGGTAACACACTAATGGACTAAAGAATATTTAATACTTAATATAATCTCTTCATAAAAGATACCCACAAATAGCCATAAACGTAGCAAGGAAACATATTAAAATTTCTAATATTCACTGAATAAGTAATTTGGATCTCTTTATCATTGAGTCTAATCATGAACTAGTGATATGCATATATAAATTACTTAAAGTACCTAATAGAGTATTTCCAGTCATACAGCCACATGGGGATCTATGTAAAACAGCTCACGAACTTGCATATATTTAAAATGAAAAAAACTGATTTTCAGAAAGAGGGACTAAAAATCCCATTCTTGTCCCTTTGACTTTGCTAGTTAGTACTAACCGGTAACTTTCTGCATGTTGGGGAGATTATAATGGAATTCTCAGCTATGCATTTATAGACCTCTCCTTTCAGGTCCTTCTCACTGCTTGAAATAGTGAGACTAAATCAAAGATAACTGCAATGGTCCAAACTAAAAGGCATGAAGGCCTGATCTAGAAAAGTGGAATGGAGGAGGCAAGATTGATTTACCATCTTGGGGATGTTCTCTTTGAGATGATTATGGGACATACAACAGCCTGTTTTCATCCTGGCTTTGGAGTTGTATATCTCAAAATTCAGAGTGTAAAGTCATTGGAACATTGATGAGTATTAAAAGGCTAGAAGTAAAGGAAACCATTGAGGGGTTGATGAGTAAAAAAAGAAAAGAATGAGAAAAGGTAAGGTGTGAAACCCTGGAAATACACAATACTTATAATTAAGAGGATAAATAAGAGTCAAAATAAGAGAGTTTTTTTTTAACGAAAGAACATTAGGAAAGTGTTAAACTAAGAGTGAAAAAGAAGTAAGGAGTGGTCAACAGTAGGAAGAGATAATGATAGAGATCAAATATTGCATAGATATTAGTCACTGGAAAATGGGCTCTTCCAATGGTCATGGGTGATCTCTGACAAAGCCATTTCAATAAAATGGGCAAAAAAGTCCGGTTGGTGAGTTGAAGAGGTAATGAGAAAAATTCTACAAGTTTGAATTATTAATATTAATACACTGTTGAAAAAGTTGATAATATCCATACAGTGAGTAGAAATTATTCTAATTTTGCTGGAAAGGTTGGGGGAGAAACAATGAAGGATCAATTTAAATGACTCTCAAATTAAACATAACTTAAAATTTATTTTGCAGGCTGAAAAGAAAGAGAAACTGGAATGAGAAAAACTGAAAACACATGAAACAAGGGATAAAGGACACTAGAAGATGATAAAGGCAAAGAGGAAAAGATCAAGGATATAGGTCTAACATTTGACTTGTCAAGGAAGACAGGTCCTCATGTTTGGAGATGGATGAATATTGATATTATAAATTGAAATGTGGAGTCAGAATTCTTAAAAGTTAGAATGTTCTCACCTACTTTTTTTTTTTTTTTTTAATATGAGAGTACAGTATATATTACCTGTGGAGAGAGAAGGAAAAACGGTTTAGGGTTTTATCTCTTCAATTGCTCACAATTTTCCCATTAAAAAAGGCATCATTATCTCCACTTACATGTGTAACATGAGGCTCAGAGAAGTTTAGAAACCCTAAGTCCACACAATCAATACTGGACAGTGTGATCCCAGGGACTTGTTTTTAAAGAGTATGTCCTTCAGAACAATCTGATATCCCTACTTGCGGCTAGAAAGTGAGGGAGTAAATCCTAAAGGTCATATTTAAACTTGAAGCTTAAGAATATTTGCCATGGTTGTGTGTGTGGATTTCTGATGTATGAACACTACTAGCCACTCTCTGGAAATGCAAGATAACTTTGGTTGAAAGGGTGTTTCTCCAACTCCCAGTAAAAAGAACATCACGCCAGTGCTTTCAGTATCTCCTGGTTGACTCACTCTTGCAAACACACACAATTTGTGTAAAGTAGCATAGTAAATTTGTCCTGGTTTAAATTCAAAACCAGCATTGAAACTGATTTGAAACTTTTCTTTATTATTTCTTACTGTGAGGTTCCATATTATGAGTACTGAACCAGAAATCTCATTACTTTAATAGCATTATAGCAGGGACAACACACAATGCAAAAGAAATTTTATCAACAATGATCTCCTCAAAATGTTGGACTTTACTAATAATACAAGCTTAAATCTTTAACAATACAACTATATTCAATGAAGCTGTCCCGAGTACATTGTGTTCCTTGATATGTGGGAGAACAAGAACACACAGTTCCTGCTTTCAGAAATGTATAAACTCATTAGAAAAAGAACATTCATATAAAAGCTAATAGTGAAAACAAAATGATGACATTTCAAAAATGTGATGTAATGATTAAGACTAGAAACATCAGCATACTATCATAGTCTGTAAAAAGTTTCATAAGAAAGCAAGCTCAGGATACACACACAAAAATTATCTGCTGCATGATTATCTAAATGAAGAAAGAAAGAAGCAAGAGATGTAGATTTCAAGGTTAAGGGAAAAGGACTGTTCCTTAGACAAACTGTTCCACTATTAAGTAAAAATGCATTTTGTACAATGATGCCAACACACATATTCCTTCTTTTACTATGCAAAAATACACACTTGAAAAATGCATGATTAGATCACTTACCAGATACTGAGGAACTCTATTGTCTATAAGAAGACATTTTAAAAAATTATCAACAGTTTAGTTGCATATTTATGCAATATAGTTAAAGACCCTGAAGCAAGATCTATCTATAAATAACAGATTAAATGGCAATGCACTCCAGTATTCTCACCTGGAGAATCTCATGGACAGAGGAACCTGGCAGGCTACAGTCCATGGGATTGCAAGAGTCGGACAGAACTTAGTGACTAAACCACCAATCACCACCATTCAAATAGTACTAGAATAGCCTAAAATGAAAATTAAATAATATTTAATAGATAATAGCTTAACAAAATTAAATAAAATCTAATAGTAAATAAAGGTTTTCATTATCAGCAAATAAATATACCATCCTAAAAACTCATGGAAGACAAGAAGTTTAAGTGAGCTGTTCAGTAAAACAATGGGTTACTGTAGCAGCTTGAAAATTAGCTTGAAAATCAAATTTCTTACACAAATTCTTATGGCCATTCCATAATTTTAGCACGTCACTAAGAAAGACCCTAATTTTGATTTTTATTCATATGAAAGTTCTTTTTTCCTACATATTTAAATATACCTAGCCCGTTCCCCTAAATTTATTTAACATATATCTAAATTAATTTCCATTTTCCTTTGTAAGGTTACTTATCTACCAAATGTTTCCATTTTAAAACCTGAAACTAATCAAAACTGATATTGTCTACATAAAGCTGGCCCTATTTTGAGTAGGAAACAATCTGACTATCATGTTTAAAGTAGAGACATATAATTAATTTAAGCCTGAAGGAGAGCCAGTACAAAGACAATCTTGGATAAGATTGAGGAGTTTATGTTTTAAAGAATATAACTTCCTATTTTCTTTTTTCTGAAATTCTCCTCAGGTTTTCCTGTTTTAATATATTAATGTGACAAAGTATGACACCACCCTTATGGCAGAAAGTGAAGAAGAACTAAAGAGCCTCTTGATGAAAGTGAAAGAAGAGAGTGAAAAAGTGGGCTTAAAGCTCAACATTTAGAAAACTAAGATCATGGTATCCGGTCCCATCACTTCATGGCAAATAGATGGGGAAACAGTGGCTAACTTTATTTTTCTTGGCTCCAAAATCACTGCCGATGATTGCAGCCATGAAATTAGAAGACCCTTACTTCTTAGAAGGAAAGTTAAGACCCACCTGCTGCTGCTGCTGCTGCTGCTAAGTCACTTCAGTCGTGTCCGACTGTGTGTGACCCCATAGACGGCAGCCTACCAGGCTCCCCCGTCCCTGGGATTCTCCAGGCAAGAACACTGGAGTGGGTTGCCATTTCCTTCTCCAATGCATGAAAGTGAAAAGTGGAAGTGAAGTCGCTCAGTCGTGTCCAACTCTTAGTGACTCACCTAGACAGCATATTAAAAAGCAGAGACATCACTTTGTCAACAAAAGCATGTCTATTCAAGGCTGTGGTTTTTTCCAGTAGTCATGTATGGATGTGAGAGTTGACTATGCAGAAAGCTGAGCCCCGAAGAATTGATGCTTTTAAAATGTGGCGTTAGAGAAGACTCTGGAGAGTCCCTTGGACTGCAGGGATATCCAACCAGTCCACCCTAAAGATCAATCTTGCGTGTTCATTGGAAGGACTGATGTTGAAGCTGAAACTCCAATACTTTGGCCATCTGATGCAAAGAACTGACTCATTTGAAAAGACCCTGATGCTGGGAAAGATTGAGGGCTGGAAGAGAAGGGAATGACAGAGGATGAGGTGGTTGGATGGCATCAGTGACTCAATGGACATGAGTCTGGGTAGGCTCTGGGAGTTTGTGATGGACAGGGAGGCCTGGCTTGCTGCGGTTCATGGAGTCACAAAGAGTCAGACACAACTGAGCAACTGAACTGAACTGAAGACAAAGTAATCTTTGTATAAAATAATAAAATATTACAATTAAAAAAAATCACCTCAGAAAAAATGTAGTGGAAATAGAACTATCCATTCTCTATGTAGTTTTCAGTTTTAATGTAGCCCACATTTTCAGTCTTCTCAAATAATATGGTTAATGATTTTTATGTCTTGCTTAAGAAATTATTCTTTATTCCAATGAAAATCTTCACAGTATTTTTCCTTTAAGTCAACATTTCACACAAGGTTGATAATTTTGTGTAAATGGTATTAGGGGTCAAGTTTCATGTTTCCCCTTTGGATTGTCCAACTGAATCAGCAATATTTATTAATATTTATTCTAAGGAAATAATCTTAAATTTTCATATATTTGTGGATATGTTTCTACACTTTGTGAACCCTATATTATGGACTGTTGTTGTTGTTCAGTTGCTAAGTCATGTCCAATTCTTTGTGACCCCATGGACTGCAGTACATCAAGCTTGCAAACTTTATTAAAAAGTCTTGATTACAGAAAGCATAACCCATTTCACCTCCTCCTTCAAGAGTGCTAATGTTACATATAAACTTTAAAATCAGCATTTCAATTTAGCAGAAAAAAAAAACTAACACAAATTTTATTCAGATTGCTTTGAACTTGTAAATCAGTCTTTTCTCAATAGTATTTCACTATCATTTGGAGCTGTTTTGTCAGTCGTAGGTATCTGATATTGTTGGTTCTACTGTGAATGGCATCTATTTTGAATTTTATTTTTATTTCATTTTTAATTTATATTGCTGGTGAGTTTTAGCTTACTGTTAGTACATTGAAATGGTGTTTTAATCTTGACCTATGATGTCCATGACTTCAGTAAACTTCACTTAATAATTTTATTACTTTAAGTATGTAAATAATTATGGAAATTTTAAAAATCATAATATTGATGAAATTAACATCTTTGTTCCTTTCCAATGATATACTGTTCTTTTCTTTTGCTTGCCTTATTATACTAATACATCCAATAGCATTTTTGGATGTATTAGTGGGCATCACTGTTTCCTTTCCAGTGTAAGAGAAAGCATTATCTGCTTCCCAGGTGATAGTGGTAAGAACCTGCCTGCCAATGCAGGAGACAGAAGAGACGTGGGTTCAATCCCTGGGTTGGTAAGATACCCTGGAGGAAGGTGTGGCAACCCACTCCAGTATTCTTGCCTGGAGAATCCCATGAACAGAGGAGCCTTGCATGCTACAATCCATAGGGTCATGCAGAGTCAGACATGACTGAAGCAACTTACCACATGATGTTTTATATAGAACATATTTTCTAGCTACCTTTATCAAATTCATTTCTATTTGTAGGTGCTATGCACATACCAAGATAATCCTACGATTTTCTAGCATAGAGAGGGAGAGAAGGAATAATAAATGAGGAGTTCCTTGCACAGGGATGCATTCAACAACAGTAGAAAGATGTAATAGTAGCTCATCAAAGAGAAAGTCCACAGGAACATGGAACTTTTCTTCAAGGGAACTTTTTTCTAAAGTGGCCAACGAATTCCTGAGCCTGTGGGGTAGAGGAGTGGTGGAAAGACAATCTATAATTTAATAGTTCTCTCTTCTAGGGTAGTATATCCTTTTTAGTTGGCCGAGCTCAGATTCATTGGCACTATTTCAACAAATATATGGAGAAAATAAACCCTACCTCTCAAGTTTTATTTCCCAAGGATTTAAATACTTCCACAACCTTCAAGGGACAGCTAATTGGCTAAAGTAAAACCCACATCACCCAGCCCTTCAGTCAGTTTACATCAGGACAATCCATCTAGTGCCAAGAGAGATAGGAGAGCCAAGAATCTTCTCAAACTATTTTAGGGAAAACACAAGCCTGTGCAGTAGAGACCTCATACCAAAATGAGTCAGGGAGTCATGGGGAGCAAGTGGACTAGAGAATCTATGCAAAAATTCCAATACAAGAAAAGGAGGAAAATCTATAAAGTCTGTCTTTTCACATGCAAAAGGAAAAAAAAATCCAATGGATTAGAGGCTAAAACTGTATGCAATCAACTGTGAAGCTGCAAAATGATATTAAGAGTTACATGTGTTTCGTACTTGTCATCTGTAACAGCAGTGAGTGGATAGCCAAGTTGTCAGCCACCCTGTCCAGTAGGGCAGTCATAGGTGGTTCCTTACACAATAGCACCAGCTGCAGGTCCAAGTCCCCCCTGAGAAGCAGACCCTTTGCCAAGAGGCCAACACATATCACTCCCCTCAGGGTTCTAGTCATGTGCTTTGTCTTCTGCTTCCTGACAACTTCGTTTGTTTTTGTCCTTCTTGGGCACATTCATATTCTCAGACTCAGCATGATTGCCATTGCCTTCCTCCTGCTCGGCGATCCAGTGGGACATGACTTTGAGAGTCCACTCCCTGTGGGACACCACGTTCTGGATTGCCTCTGTGTCCTCTTGTGTTGGATAAATGGAAGGATGCTCTGCCATTATATGGCGATCATTGTTCACAAAAACTCCCACTGGACACATTTTTTGGACACTCAATAACAACTGCTATAGTCAATTCTATAGGAATAGAGGGCATTCTGACAACGCCGGTGGTGACTCTTCTGGCTACAGTTCCTACTACCAAGCTGACAACTATAACTCACTATCACCCCCAAGACACACCAGAAACAGCTGTCTGGGAGTGAGTGAGTAGAACCCTCCCATAGCTCAGGCCATCAGTCCCATCAAGGCCAGCACAGTCCTACGACCAGAGCCATTGCAGTGACTACAGTCCCTCAGGCCAATTAGACAGGTTGCCATCAAGAAGGAGGCAGCTACTTCCCCTATTCAGCCTCCTACAGCTCCTAGAGGTGCAAATCAGACCACAGCTACAGCTAGAAGAACAAATCCNGTCCCATCAAGGCCAGCACAGTCCTACGACCAGAGCCATTGCAGTGACTACAGTCCCTCAGGCCAATTAGACAGGTTGCCATCAAGAAGGAGGCAGCTACTTCCCCTATTCAGCCTCCTACAGCTCCTAGAGGTGCAAATCAGACCACAGCTACAGCTAGAAGAACAAATCCAACCACAATGAGAGTGGAGGCCAGAGCGGAGGAATAGCTATGGCTCAGGCAGGCTGTCCTACAATCTAGAGTCACAGGGGCTAGGCGGAGCACACCAAGGCATAAAAGGAGGCTACTCAAGTGGAACTATAACTCCCAGGTCCATCCAGAAAGCCAGCTGCCCTCCCAGCCCCTAACGGCCATCATGGAGAACAGTGCACAAAGACAGATCACAGTGTGAGCTCCCAACACAGATAAAGCCCTCTGGGGTACAGATCTGTATCTTCTGTGTCTACCTGCCACCACCTGTAGCAGTGGTCCCAGGTGTGTCCCAAGGCATGAGGGGTCTTTCCCTCCCTGGCTCCACTGAGACAGACACTAGCTATAACAGTTCTACTCGGCCAGTTGATCCCACATCCTTCTGGGCGTCTCCTCCCCACCAAGTGAGCAACTGTCAATCGGCAACCAGTTAACAGTTCTGCTCTGCCATTGGTTGGTACCACTGAAAGCCCCTTCCCCCTCCAAATTGATTACAAAAGGACCCTGAATCCTGACAGAGAAGAGATGGTTCTCAGAGAGACTAGTCTGTCATCTCCTCAATCTACTGGCCTTCCAATTAAAGTCATCATTCCTTGCTCCAACAACTCATTTCCCAATTTATTGACCTGTCATGCAGTGAGCAGGAAGACCTTGGGCCCGGTAACACCTAACCACGTAAGAGTCAGTTTCATGTATCACAGTTAACATGTCAAACTATTACCAAAAATGCAAGTCAGTTTTGATGTTCAGTGAGACCAAATAACACCAAAACAAGAGAGTGTGGAGCAGAGAAAAGTTTACTATAGGTCCCTGCAAGGAGACGGGTGGCTCCTGCCTTAAAAACCTCCAACTCCTCAAATGCTTTCACAAAGCCCTTTTGTACAAAGGAAAGGTGAGGGAGGGGTAGGGTGAGTCTTGCAAACTTCATGGTGTCAGAGCCTGTATGCAGATGACACCACCCTTATGGCAGAAAGTGAAGAGGACCTAAAAAGCCTCTTGATGAAAGTGAAAGAGGAGAGTGAAAAAGTTGGCTTAAAGCTCAACATTCAGAAAACGAAGATCATGGTATCCAGTCCCATCACTTCATGGGAAATAGACGGGNCTCCCCTACCCCTACTGTGTCCACAATTCCATTCTCTACATGTGTCTCTATTTCTGTCCTGCAAATAGGCTCATCAGCACTATTTTTCTAGATTCTACATACATGAATTAGTATATGATATTTGTTTTTCTCCTTCTGACTTACTTCACTCTGTACAACAGGCTGTAGGTTCATCCACCTCAGTTCAACTGACTTAAATTAAATTCATTCCTTTTTTAAGGCTGGGTAATATTCCATTGTTTCTGTACCACAGCTTCTTTATCCATTCATCTGTCAATGGACATCGAGGTTGCTTCCATGTCCTGGTGATTGTAAATACTGCTGCAATAAACAGTGGGATACATGTGTCTCTTTGAATTATGGTTTTCTCAGGGAATATGCCCAGTAGTGAGGTTACTGGGTCACATGGTAGCTTTATTTCTAGTCTTTAAAGGAATCTCCATGCTGTTCTCTATAGTGACTGTATCAATTTATATTCTCACCAACAGAAACCTGCACAATTTTAAAGGCAAAATATTCAGAAAATTTTTAGAAAGAACATTTTTTATACTGTTGCAAAACATCAAAGCTACATTCCATTGTTCAATAAAAGCTCTATTCTGTTCCTAGCAATGTGATATATGACTTGGGACTTTATATATAGACATATCTTGCTACAGCATACCTGCACACCACTAAGAATCATATCTTGATTTTTCTAGTATTTCTAAAATTCTGATGTATGTTTTTGTTCCCTATAAAATATAATTTCCTCCCAATTTTCATAGGTTTCTTAACACAAGATTACATGAGACACTACAGAAAAGAATAACTCAGTATCATTTCAATACAGTTCTGGAAATCACTTCGGAAAGGTTACCTTGGGAACCATTACAAGGATTGTCTCCTGTATTAAAAGGGACTACTGATCTGTCGAAGCACTGCATAAGTTTGTTCAGCTTCTAAACTTTAATGAATACAGGAATCCCTTGGGAAAATATGCTGAAATATGAATTCTGATTCAGAAGTTCTGAAAGATGCCTGAGATTCTGTGTTTGCAAAAAGCTCCAGATTCACAGTCACGGTGCACATCATGGATCACGCTCTGAGAAGTGAGGAGTTAGTTGGCATCTATAATCCCACGTTAAATTAGCCACATGAAAGACTCAGAAAATATACTGAGGGTAAAGGGTATCTGAACAAAAGATCACAACATCAGCTTTTAAAATATATCAACACACACATACCCACACACAAACCAACTTGATCCATTCTTCCCCCAAAAAGAAATTTCCAAGGTTCCTTTGAATGACTTTAATTCTGATAATCTGATTTTTAAGTCTCTAAAGGTGGAGTAGTATACTTAACGGACAGTACTGCCTCTGAGAAAAGTCCCAACACAGGATCTAAAACAAAAGAGTGATGAGAGGAGCCAGTGGATATACTGAAGGTAAACACTATCCCAAATTCTATTCCCTAATATTAATAAATTTGCCTCTCATTTCCCAATTACTGCTAAATGCTTTCAAGATTTATTTTGCTAGCTAAACATTGGAAGAAAAATATTCCAATTAATTCTGTCATAAAACCTCTCAAAACTGTTCACTTTGAAGAATACCCAGTTATAATTTTTTGGTTGACTGATTAGTATTCAAAATTAAAAAAAAACAAAAAAAACTTAAATCCCTCTCAACAAGTTTGTAACAAATACCGAAATATAATGTCATATGGATCTAGGATGTGCTTTCCTTTTTACTTATGACCATGTTTCAGGTAAATATATTATTTTGCCTCTCCTAGGATTAGTCCACCCTGAGCATATTTCTCAAGAAGTCTTTAAGGCTTATTTGCATCAAAAACATCCATGTGCTTCCTGAACATGCACATACCTATAGCAATTCAATCAGATCTCTGGAAAATGGCTCAGGAATATGCATTTCTACTAAGTGGTCTAAGTCATTCTCTTTCCTGTGAGAATTTTACATCCCTTTTGCTAAGAAATTCAAAGTGAACATTAGCACACTTTTTGAATCTGCAGTAAGTTGAATGATGACTCCCCAGAAGGTACATCCTCCCAGGACCTGTGAATGTGACTCTATTTGGAAAAAGAATCTTTGCACCACAACAGAACATCACTTAGTCATTAAAAAGAATGAGATAATGCCATTTGCAGAAACATGGATGGACCTAGTGATTGTTAAACTGAGTGAAGTAAGTCAGAGAAGGAGAAATATTGTATAACATCCCTTATATGTGCAATCTAAAATGAAATTATACAAAGGAACTTACTTACAAAACAGAAAACGACTCATAGACTTATGAATGAACTTATAGTTGCCGAAGGCAGGACGGGGGAAGGGATAGACACACTGCTATATTTTAAATGGATGACAAACAAGGACCTACTGTACATCACATGGAACTCTGCTAAATGTTATGGGGCAGCCTAGATGAGAGGGAAGTTTGGGGGAGAATGGATCCATGTAGATGTGTGGCTGAGTCCCTTTGCTGTTCACTTGAAACTATCACAACACTGTTAATTAGCTATACCCCAAAACAAAATTGAAAGTATAAAAAAAAATAGTCTTTACAGATTAAGTTAAAGATCGTGATATGAGATCATCCTGCATTAGTGGGTGAGTTCCAAATCTATTCACAAATGATCTTGTAATAAGACAAACATAAAACATAACACGATGTGAAGGCAGAGACAGGGACTGGAATGACAGATCTATAAGCCAATGAAAACAAAGAACTGCCAATAGCCACTGGAAGCTGTAAGCGATCCATGCAACAGATTCATCCGGAAGGAATTCACCCTGCTCACACCTTGATTTTGGACTTTCACCTTTAAGAACTATGAGAAAATAATTCCTGTTTTAGAGCCATACACTTTGTGGTAATTTGTTACAGCAGTTCTAGGATAGGAATAGAATCCCTCAAAATACATATGCGTGCATATACATGTGGTGTATTCCGTCACTCAGTCATGTCTGATTCTTTGCGGCCTCATGAACATGTCAGACTCCTCTGACCATGGGATTTCCCAGGCAAGGAATACTGGAGTGGGTTGCCATTTCCCTCTTCAGGGGATCTTCCAGTTCCAGGGATCAAACCTGCATCTCTTGTGTCTTCTGAATTGGCAGGCAGATTCTTTACCACTAGTGCCGCCTGGAAAGCTCATGCATACACACACACACACACATATATATATGCCATTAATAATATAACTAATAATAGGTGATATTTGTGAGCAGGCATAGAGTCTAGGAAAATCAAGACTGTAAGGTGATGCCTGGTTAATCTTAACACTCACAGTCTATTCTACCTTCATAACTCCTAGATCTTGAATAGGATTCCTTGCCAATAACCAACCCTCTACAAACTGCTCTCCTTATTTATTGCCTCTTCTTCTGGAGCGATAAGCTGAAAATTATTTTTTACTATCTACCTAAGAACTTTATGTGCCTTGCTGATGTATGTGAAGTAGAAGTGAGTCAACTTCCGAACACATGGGTAGCTGAGGATTCATTTACAAAATTGTATTACATTCTCGGAAATACAAAACACTGTCATAAATAGTTTCTTTTAAATACCATATAGAACAATGTTTTGATACTTACATTAAATATTCCTGGAAATTTTACTTTCAGTTTGAGAAAAATAATTTTTGTTACAAGCTGAAAAATTGTCTTTCAAAAAAATTCAGTGATAGATATATGCTTTAAGTATAAACTCACAGCAGAATTAATATAATGTTTTTTAAAAACTTGAGTAAAATATACACAAAATCTAAGAATCTTCTTGTTATATATGTTGAGAGTATATTTCTATATTTCTCTATAATTAAAAAACCAGTTGATTAATAAATCAATAATATTCATCCTATGTCTGGGTCTGCAACATTTACAAAGTTACAAGGACTACTATGACACAATATGTCCAGAGAACACGGATTCTGAATTTAGAATGACTAGAGATTGAATCCACATCCATCAATTTTTAGGCATGAGAACACTGGAATTTTCTTCAGGTTCCCTTCAGTTCAGTTCAGTCGCTCAATTGTGCCCAACTCTTAGCGACCCCATGAATCACAGCACACCAGACCTCCCTGTCCATCACCAACTCCCGGAGTTCACCCAAACTCATGTCCATCGAGTCAGTGATGCAATCCAGCCATCTCATCCTCTGTCGTCCCCTTCTCCTCCTGCCCCCAATCCCTCCCACCATCAGGGTCTTTTCCAATGAGTCAATTCTTTGCATGAGGTGGCCAAAGTACTGGAGTTTCAGCTTCAACATCAGTCCTTCCAATGAACACCCAGGGCTGATCTCCCCCAGGATGGACTGGTTGGATCTCCTTGCAGTCCAAGGGACTCTCAAGAGTCTTCTCCAGCACCACAGTTCAAAAGCATCAATTCTTTGGCGCTCAGCTTTCTTCACAGTCCAACTCTCACATCCATACATGACCACTGGAAAAACCATACCCTTGACTAGATGGACCTTTGTTGACAAAGTAATACCTCTGCTTTTCAATATGTTGTCTAGGTTGGTCATAACTTTCCTTCCAAGGAGTAAGTGTCTTTTAATTTCATGGCTAGTCATTAGTGAAAGTACAGGAATAGCTGTCATTAATTAAGCACATACTGTTTTAAACATAATGTTATATCAATTAATTAAATTAATCTCATATACACTCGTGGCTGATTCATGTCAGTGTATAGCAAAACGAATACAGTATTGTAAAGCAAAACAAACTAAAAAATTAAAATTAAAAAAATGAAATAAATTAATCTTTTCGTGATCTCTGAGTTAGATTTTATATAACTTTTACAGTTGGGAAAACTGAGACTCAGAAAGAAGTTAAATAAATTTCCCAAGAACACACAGCTAGTTAGTAGTAATTACGAAATTAAAACTCCAGGTGATCCGGGGTCAGAGCTGCACTTTTAAACATTACCGTGTGCTCTCTTACTTTAGCGTTGCTAAACTTTTATGGTTAGTTACGGCTTATATCTAAAAAATCTATTTCTGACACATCAACCAAATTAATGGTTCACACTTTAAATAGGGTTCCCAGGGCAGGTCTAGTATCATTGTCCCTAATGATATCATTGTTCTAATGATTTCAAAACAGAAATGATAAATAACATCAGTTTCCAGGAAAAATAATAATAATAATAACATTGTGAGATGTAATGGGAAGCCTGCTGAAGAAACTTTTTGCAAAGGTTCTGCTCCCTGATGAAAGAAATGCTCAAGAGGATACTATACTTTCTGTCTTAGCTGTGGTTACAAAAGAATGAAGCACCAGTAGCTGCAGTATCCATACTGTGACTATGCAAGGGGCAGCCAGAGGCAGAAAGCCCAGGTGAACAGTAATATAGGGGAGAAAGATGGACAGTAGTGAGTTATTTGATAGGTGGCACCACTTAAACTCTGAACTTATAATAATGAAGTAACGTGTTCCTATTATTTAACAGGTAGTGGTTAAAAACTCTGTTACTGCTTGAATCCCAAAGCATCCTAAATGATAAAAGCAACAATTCAAACTTTCTCTAACAATCATATGTTATTTAAGAAGTCTAAACTTGAAGCTTTCATGAAAATATAAATAAAAATCAAAATGGAACATGACCTGAGGGGGGGGGAAAAACAACCTTTAATCTGTTCTCTTTATTTTGTTTCATTTTTTTAAATGCAAGCATTTGAATTTTATTTGTGTTATAGTATAATTTGAAGGTAACATATTGGGAAGGTCAGTAAATAAATTACTTAAAGATTAAGCAAAAATTCATAGTATAGCTTATAAGTTTTAGAATGCAATAGAATGCAATATTTGATGCCTTGAAAGAAACTCAGATATATCATTAATCTCAATTTACTCCCATATCTCAGGGATACATATAAGTAAACTTGCTATTCTATTAAGATGGTAGAGATTAAAAAGCAGTCTGTTGATGATTTATTCTGCCACATGCTATTCGGAATTACATGCTCGTGAGATTGCTCTGCAAGTACCTTAAAATTCATTCATGTCTTCCAATTATTTTTTTAGAGTGCTAGATCTTTATCTAAATTATTCATATCTATCTATATCCCAGGGATGCTAGATGAAATGGTAGAAATATAAGTCTATTAAAGAATACAGTACCAACCTTCTAAACAGAATTAATGGCACAAGGCTTTGCATCCAGATGCAACAAGACCCTGCCAGGATGTCCCAAGGGCCAAAGCAATCAACATATTAACATACATGTTAATGTATGTTAACATAATGTTAACATTAACATAATGTATGTTAACCCTCTCCATGACATACCAGTATAGCTCATGCTTGACATTAAACTAACACAATTTACTGTGGCTTAAGGATGGAATCTTCTAAGAGTAGAAGTCACCATAAGATGATGGTAGGCAGGGGTGAGTGAGGAGGTAGAAAAGGGATAAACAATTCATTCAAGGGTAGAAAGCACCACAAGCAAGTCTCTTGACTTAAAACAAAGTCTTAGTGTTGGCAAGCAACAGGTTTCAGCAAGGAATTGGGTGTTGTCACTTAAATGCTTTTAAAATCTACCCTTGTGGAACTTTTCCCAGATTCCTTGTTTGGGTCCCAAAAATAAGACAATTCTGTGGAAACCCAAAAGAAGAGTTGGCTGGGATTGGGAGGAGAAGGAAATGGCAACCCACTCCAGTATTCTAGCCTGAAAAGTCCCATAGATGGAGGAGACTGGTGGGCTACAGTCCATGGAGTCATAAAGAGTAGGACATGATTTAGCCACTAAACAGTGGGAGAGAGGAGAGGAGAACCAGAGACAAAACACTCCCAATTCTAGTTCCAAAGGCATTAAGCATAGTCCACATGAGAGAATCCAGCCCAAACCTGTGAAATCCCCAAGAAGAGGTAAGTGACAATGCAGAGAAGTGGACTGGCCAGAGGGAAGGAGACAGCCTGCCAACGGCAGAAAGACACAGATGTTTGCTGGTGGTGTCAACAGAAACAAGGATTACATGGTTTGGTGCTTCCCTAGTGATAGATGTGTCAGAGAGAGTATATATTGGGTTGGCCAAAAACTTTGTTCAGATTTTCCAGAAGATGTTACGGGAAATTCCGAACAGACTCATTGGCCAACTCAACACGTATATTTCTCAATGTGTCAGTTTCCTATACTTTTGCACCATGACTGAAGAAATGTACAGCAATTAAGTCATTTCACTCCTAAGTTAGAGTACCACTTAAACTTCCATGAAGGTCTTCAAAGTTTCACTTAATGAACTGTACCATCTTGATTACAGTGTCAGCACTGAAAGATGTCTGAGATAGGAGATATATGTCAGCATCCAAAACACTTATGTTCACCTAAAACCATTTTCACTTTCTGACATGCATTACTTGTTGCAGAATGTCCTTCTTAACTTGCTACTACAAAAGCAGCCAAACCATACTTCAAATATTATATTTTCCTCTTTTATGCATTAATTAGCAGGCAGTCTGTATCTGTGGATGTGCATACATTTGTGTATGTAAATTCAGTTACTAACAAATTGATCTGTAGTGTCTTAATATAGCCTCCATGATATAATACCATACATTAACTTGCCAGTTTACATGATTTCAAAATAGTTACTGGTAATTTTTAGCACAGAGTAAAATTAGAAACAAGGATTTGATCAAATTTGACAGTAGAATCACTGTTAGCTAAAACTGTCCAGAGTCAATGAACATTAAATCTAAGCATAATTTATTATACTGTGTGGGTGAATGTGAGGTTGATTCAGTTGTATCTGACTCTTTGTGACCCTACAGACTGTAGCCCACCAGGCTCCTCTGTCCATGGGGATTCTCCAGGCAAGAAATACTGAAGTAGATTGCCATGGCTTTCTCTAGGGGATCTTCCTGATCCAGAGATCGAACCTTTGTCTCCAGCATCTACATGCATTGGCAGGCAGGTTCTTTACCACTAGCACCACCTGGAAAGCCCCAATTTATTATAGTAAATTATATTTAAAAATAAAAAGGCAGTATAGAGAATTACTTTAAATGAAGAAAGTTGGGAGGGCAGGGAGGCTCCAGAGGGAGGGGATATAAATATATATAATTATGACTGATTCACATTGAGGTATGGCAGAGACCACTACAATACTGTAAACCAATTATTTTCCAATAAAAATAAATAAATGGAGAAACTGAATTGTATTCTTTCATGAATAATAATATATGCTTCCTAGCAAAATTTTCTCATATGTGGTCTTCATTTTTTAATTAAAGAAGGTTTAGAGACAAGTTTGATTCCAGGAATAGAGATCTCATACACATAGTCCTATCGCCAGAAACCTTTTAAGTTTCTAGGTTATTTCTGGGAACAGAACTGCTTGGCTTTCTGGTGTTTTTATTCACTTAAGAAAATACTAATAAATGTGAGAAGTAACAGTCAATCATAAGATGTATGACACCTAGAAAACAAATTTTTGTTGGATTTCTTTTTCTAAATGTTTAGTGAAAAATGTCCCCGTGTAATTATAAAGGTGATTATGTATAAATTACTGTGTGGATTTTCATAGTATCAATAATTTCTTCCACATTTTAATGATCTGTAAATCAATAAACATTTTGAGTTTGCTGTGATCTCTTTTACTCTACTTACTTACAGTGTGAATTCTCATTTATTTACCTCTATTATTCTTTTCTCTTTTGATAATACATTTAGTTTTAGAGGTCAGGTACTGAGATTTCATGTAAATTCAGTAAATACGTAGTGAGTTACTATGTGGAAGACAATTTTGAAGGCTCTTGTAATGGGTACAAAGTAGATATCACTAGACCTTAAAGCTGTATATGTTCCTGGTGGTTTCCCAAGCTAACACATTAAATCTAAACTCTTTAGTCAGTACATTTATATAACAATGAATTTAGTCTTATTTACTGTTATATTCTGTACTCTTTGGCCTAAAATCCTTTAGATCCACTCGTATGCAGATTTCCCAGTTCAGTATACTTTCCCAATAACAGTATACTTCCCCACAAACAGTATTATTGCAGAGTTCTGAACATATGCAATAATAAAGCCTAACGCATTTTTTGGTATGTAAATTATTTATGCCTGGGTCATAGTATACACTTGCCTCCCTGGAATATTCTAAGATCCCCCCTTTGCAGTGAACCTAGAAATTACCAGGACTGGTTGTGGTGTGTCTTGAAGAGAATGNAAACAGTAGTATTGCAGAGTTCTGAACATATGCAATAATAAAGCCTAACGCATTTTTTGGTATGTAAATTATTTATGCCTGGGTCATAGTATACACTTGCCTCCCTGGAATATTCTAAGATCCCCCCTTTGCAGTGAACCTAGAAATTACCAGGACTGGTTGTGGTGTGTCTTGAAGAGAATGAATACTCACTTGTAAATCATTATTCCCAGGTGAAGAAATCACAAATTTTTGTAGCAAAGAAAAGGCAGTCTCCTCAGACACAGAAAGGTAAGCTACCTCAGTTCTAAGAAAAGCTCAGAGTGACTTGGGGGTCAAGACAGTCATTCTCCTGTGGGTCCAGCCACATGTTCCCATGCCAAGTTCAGCACTCCATTCTTTCCCAATAAATCCCTTAACATTCAAATGAGAAATGTGGGAAGACTGTACATGAATGGGCACTGAAGTTCAATAACAGATATAATGCAGTTTTACATTCAGTTTTAGCAATATCAGCCCTGTTGTTGCTGTTTAGTCACTCAGTCCTGTCTGACCCTTTTACAACCCCATAGATTGTAGCCTGCCATGTTCCTCTGTTCAAGAGATTCCCCAGGCATGCCATTTCCTTCTCCAGGGGATCTTCCAGACCCAGGGATTGAAACCACGTCTCCTACACTACAGGCAGATTCTTTACTACCAAGCCACTGGGGCAGCCTTTATCAACTCTGTAGATATAATAAATAAGAGTATACTTAAGGCTGGCAAGGATGCTCTGTTTCTCATACCATGATTTCAGCTGAGAGTTCAAGGCCTTGAGCTCATTGTTTTCTTTCTGTGAGTGCTCCAACATGCCCAGTAAAATCCAGACCACCCGCAGCCCTTGTAGCTACTGCGAATGATAGAATGTTCAAATACTGCACTCAAGTGGGCATCCAAAGCACTTAATGCAGTTGGCCTTTCATCACAATCAACTATAAATGGTAACTTGATTAATTATTATGCCAATGCATGAAACAGACACTGGCATCCCACTTTCTGTTGGCAAAGTATTCAACATTGTGTTCAAATCCTAGAGTAGGTTCAAATCAATCCCAGATTCCAACGNTCCCATGGACAGAGGAGCCTGGTAGGCTGCAGTCCATGGGGTCGCTAAGAGTCGGGCACGACCTAGTGACTTCCCTTTCACTTTTCACTTTCATGCACTGTAGAAGGAAATGGCAACCCAATCCAGAATTCTTGCCTGGAGAATCCCAGGGACAGAGGAGCTTAGTGGGCTGCTGTCTATGGGGTCGCACAGAGTCCGACACTACTGAAATGACTTAGCAGCAGCAGCACACACTAGTAAAGTAATGCTCAAAATTCTCCAAGCCAGGCTTCAGCAATACACAAACCATGAACTTCCAGATGTTCAAGCTGGTTTTAGAAAAGGCAGAGGAACCAGAGATCAANTGGGGTCGCACAGAGTCCGACACTACTGAAATGACTTAGCAGCAGCAGCACACACTAGTAAAGTAATGCTCAAAATTCTCCAAGCCAGGCTTCAGCAATACACAAACCATGAACTTCCAGATGTTCAAGCTGGTTTTAGAAAAGGCAGAGGAACCAGAGATCAAATTGCCAACATCCACTGGATCATCGTAAAAGCAAGAGAGTTCCAGAGAAACATCTATTTCTGCTTTATTGACTATGCCAAAGCCTGTGACTGTGTGGATCACAATAAACTGTGGGAAATTCTGAAAGAGATGGGAACACCAGATCACCTGACCTGCCTCTTGAGAAATCTGCATGCAGGTCAGGAAGCAACAGTGAGAACTGGACATGGAACAACAGACTGTTTCCACATGTCTTAACCATATTTTTTTCCATGAATGAAGTTTCTTGTTACGCTGCTCAAAAAAAATGTTTAATCATTCAATTCAAATTCAAAAATTTTACTTTTTCACATCTTTGCAGAAGGACCAGAAAAAAATGAAGTTAGCTCTTGCTTCACCACACATGAACCTAGAATTCTCAGGGCTACTCTTTGATATCCCCGTTTGATTATACATTTTCTTTAATCTCCCTTCTAAAATTAATATATTTGTGATTCAGTTATTATATTGATTCCTAACATGCCATGGAATTAAACTATCCCAAGTATTTGCACATATATTGCCTTTTGATGACACATGCTGTTTAAATCTTGTCATTTTATTTTATGAATGTTCTGTGAAACTCTGCTTTATCTACCTTTCTCTGAAAGATTAAACAGAGATTATTCTTTTTATGATTTCTGTGAAATATAATGGATGATTAGACAATAAATATATCATAATGACAATAATAATTTTTCAACTCTGAACAACTTTCCATTTTCCTCTCATTTCCTGGACTAAAGATTTTACTCTCTAGTCACTGAACCACAGAACTTAGAGCCCAAAGGCACTCAAGAATCAACCCATTCATTTTATAGATGATTATCATCCCATGGACAGAGGAGCCTGATGGGCTACAGTCCATTGAGTCACCAAGAGTCAGACACAGCTGAAGTGACTTAGCAGAGCACAACACATTATTCCTCAAAAATTACAATTTCCATAAAGATGGCCAATACACACATGAAAATATGCTCTATATCATTAATCATGAGGGAATGCAAATCAAGACCACGATGAGATGTCACTCCACACCTGTTAGAATGTCTAGTATTGAAAAGACAAGAAATAGCAAGTGTTGTCAAAGATGCAAAGAAACGGAAACCCTTGTACACTGCTGGTGCAGCCACTGTGGAAAACAGTAGAAAGTTTTCTCAAAATTAGAAATACCAGTGACCCAGCAGTTCAACTTCTAGGTATTTATCCAAAGAAAACAAAAACACTAGCTAAAAAGATATATGCATCCCTATGTTCACTGGCTCAGACGTTAAAGAATCTGCTAGCCAAGGCAGGAGAACCAGGTTCGATCTCTGGATTGGGAAGATCCCCTGGAGAAGGGAATGGCAACCAACTCCAGTATTCTTGCCGGGAGAATCCCATGGACAGAGGAGCTTGGAGGGCTACGGTCCTTTGGTTGCAAAGAGTTAGACACGACAGAGCAAATAACACACATATTCACTGCAACATTATTCACAATAGCCAAGATATGGAAGCAACCTCAGTGCCCATCAAAGGATGAATGAATAAAGAAAGTGTGAGATAGGTACACACACACACACACCATGGAATACTATTCAGTCATTTAAAAAGAAGGAAATTTTGCCATTTGCAATGATCTGAACGGCCCTCAAAGGCATTTTACAAAGTAAAATAAGTCAGACAGGAGGACAAATAACATATGATCTCATTTATATGTGGAATATAAGCAAAAAGACAACAACAAAAGCCTAAGTTCATAGATTTAGAGAACAAATTGATAGTTTCCAGAAGTGGAGGGGTTTAGGAAAAGGAGAATTGAGTGAAAGGAGTCAAAACACTAAAAAAATTTTTTAAATTAAAAAAAGGAGTTTTCGGGGGGGTGGGGGAAGTGCCAAATGCAAAGGACTGAATACTCCTTTAAAAAAAAAAAAAACCGATATAGGGAATTTCCTGGGTCCAGTGGTCAGGACTCTATGCTTTCACTGGTAAAGGCATACATTTGACCCCTGGTCAGGAAGTGGCACCCTACTCCAGTACTCTTGCCTGGAAAATCCCACGGACAGAGGAGCCTGGTAGGCTGCAGTCCATGGGGTCGCGAAGAGTCGGACATGACTGAGTGACTTCACTTCACTTTCATGCACTGGAGAAGGCAATGGCAACCCACTCCAGTGTTCTTGCTGGAGAATCCCAGGAATGGCAGAGCCTGGTGGGCTGCCATCTGTGGGGTCACACAGAGTCGGACACGACTATAGCGACTTAGCAGCAGCAGCAGCAGGAAACTAAGATTCTACAAGCTACACAGCACAAACAAAAATCTAAAAAATAAATAAAAATTAAGATATAATTGACATATAATCCTGCATAAGTTTAACGTGTACAACATGCTGATTTGATACCAGCATATATTGCTGTATGATTACCACTAGCAGCATATTAGCTAACACCTTCATCACCTCATGTAATTATAATTTCCTTTTTGTGGAAAGAATAATTAGCATCTAGTCTCTTAACAGCTTTTAAGTAAATAATATTGAAAAATTAACTACTATAATCACGTACTGAGCATTATATGAAATGCTAGACTCAAGTGAGTCGTCACAATGACCAAGAATGTAATTAGCCCCAATAACAGTTTAAAAAAAAAAAACCAAGAACCTAGATCTGAGAGAAGTTAAGAAATAGATCCAAGGTCACCTAATAGTAGACCTATAACTATGTTTCTGATTTGCGCATCGATACTAGTATGTGTATTCTTTTCACTATACTTCCTGTCAACAAAAACATCCACAATGAATGTTTTAGTGTATCCTAAATACGGATGTGAGAGTTGGACCATAAAGAAGGCTGAGCACTGAAGAATGGATGCTTTTGAACTGTGGTGCTGGAGAAGACTCTTGAGAGACACTTGGACAGCAAAGAGATCAAACCAGTCAATCTTAAAGGAAATCAACCTTGAATATTCATTGGAAGAATGGCTGCTGAAGCAGAAGCTCCAATACTATGGCCACCTGATGCAAAGAACTGACTCATTTGAAAAGATCCTGATGCTGGGAAAGATTGAAGGCAGGAGGAGAAGGGGAAGACAGAGAATGAGATGGTTGGATAGCATCACTGACTTGATGGACATGAGTTGGAGCAAACTCTGGGAGACAGTAAAGGATAGGGAAGCCTGGCGTGCTATAGTTCATGGGGTCGCAAAGTTGGACACAACTGAACAACAAAAACTCTTATACCAATATTTTTAATGTTATTTGCTCCTTGTTTTTCCTTTATTCCTTTTCAGTTTCTTCTGAATTAGAGAAAGATTACTGTCTCTTTCCCTTAATATAAAAAACAAATCTTAAGTGTCCATCATCAACCATTAAAACATGTTTGCCTTGAAAACAGTAGGCTAAATTCAATATCAATAAGTCACATTCTTTGAGTTCGTTAAATCCACTTATCTAATCAGGTTGCCTATTTTTCAGGTTGTCTGATAATGTCGGATGAGATCTCTCTAACTTTGACTTTATTAAGCTCTGCCTAATTAATTTCATATTTTAATTCAGAAAGGTACTGATGCATCAATCCATGAAGTAACGCTAACAGAAAACTCCTAACTGCATTTAACATTTAGGAAGCTAAAATGGTAAATAATAATAGTAATAATAATAAACCTTAAGACCCTGATGCTGGGAAAGATTGAAGGCTGGAATAGAAGGGGTTGACAGAGGACGAGATGGCTGGATGGCATCACCAACTCAAAGGACATGCAAGTAAGCTCCGAGAGATGGTGAAGAACAGGGAAACCTGGCCTGTTACAGTACATGGGGTCACAAAGCACTGGACACAATTTAGTAATTAAACAAAAGAGATATAGTAGAGGTGCATTTGTTTCTATGCACTTTCCATATCCAGCTGCCTACTTTAAAGAGTAAAAGCTGTTAACAGTGTGTTTCTGATTCATATGTTGGATTTCAATGGTTCTGTCTCAGTCTCTTTTCTATTTCTCTATACTCTACCCTAGATAATATCATAGATTCAAATGATTTCAGATCAAATTTTATGCATATACCGTCTCTGCTATCTGGGCTTCCCAGGTGGCACTAGTGGTAAAGAACCCTCCTGCCAATGCCGGAGACATAAAAGACGTAGGTTTGATCCCTGGGTTGGGAAGATCCCCTGGAGACAGGAATGACAATTCACTCCAGGATTCTTGCCTGGAGAATCCCGTGAACCGAGGAGCCTGGCTGGCTACAGTCCATAGTACCACACAGAGCCAGACACAACTGAAATGACTTAGCACACAACACACATCTCTGCTATTTATCTCCATTCTAGGAAGTCATCCTGAGTTCAGACCAACATGAATAGCTCCAAAACATCTCTGTGGGATATTTCACAATCCATGGGGATTCTCCAGGCAAGAATACTTGTGTGGGTTGGTAAGTCCTCCTCCAGGGGATCGTCCTGCCCAAGGATCAAACCAGTGTCTCTTATGTCTCTTGCATTAGCAGACATGTTTTGTATCACTAATGCTACCTGGCAAGCCCCCTGCAATGCATTATGTCATTTGCAAATCCCCTCAATAATTCTCTACCAGGCCATCATTCTTTATCTACAAACACAGGTTCTAATACATAGAGTACTTAATTTCAGCAATCTGATTTTTAACAAAACCAACTCTCTCAGTATGCACTGTCATAAAAACAGCTAACATTTCTTGACTCTTAAATGCATGCCAGCACTACTTCAAGTGTGTTACATTGTTAAATCACGCAGTCTCCATTTTACAGATGTGAAAACTGAGGTATCACAGTCTAACTTGCCAAGGTTTGCATAGGCAGTAAACAGCCAAGATAAAAACAATATGTGGGAAAATGTACGTAAATATGTCATTACATCATAAGCTTATTGTATGTGCATATGTAAGTGTACACACACAGGGTTTTTATCAATAATGAGGTGTGGAGAGATGAAGGGAGAGGGAAGGAACATGCCCTGTTGGGTTTTCAACCTTAATAATAGAAAGTTATTTCTGTTCTTTCACAGTTAATTTATACTTAAATCATAATATATAACCATAAAGGATCCCAATGTTAGGTGAGCAATATATAACCTATAATAGCTTCTCAGGACAAAAGCTGCTTTGTGTTCTCAGCAGGGCAGACTACTCTTTTTCCCACAAGAATAATTGTATTACTGTGCTTCAATGCAAATTCTCAGAGGGGAGCAGCTTCTTTAAAAAATGCTGCTTCTTATTTCATTAAAAATAATAAAGCACAGAGAATATTTCATCTGAAATATCCCCCATGCCCAATTTCATTAGCTGCACTATTCTAGATGTCAACTCAGATNTTGCTGGAGAATCCCAGGAATGGCAGAGCCTGGTGGGCTGCCATCTGTGGGGTCACACAGAGTCAGACACGACTATAGCGACTTAGCAGCAGCAGCAGCAGGAAACTAAGATTCTACAAGCTACACAGCACAAACAAAAATCTAAAAAATAAATAAAAATTAAGATATAATTGACATATAATCCTGCATAAGTTTAACGTGTACAACATGCTGATTTGATACCAGCATATATTGCTGTATGATTACCACTAGCAGCATATTAGCTAACACCTTCATCACCTCATGTAATTATAATTTCCTTTTTGTGGAAAGAATAATTAGCATCTAGTCTCTTAACAGCTTTTAAGTAAATAATATTGAAAAATTAACTACTATAATCACGTACTGAGCATTATATGAAATGCTAGACTCAAGTGAGTCGTCACAATGACCAAGAATGTAATTAGCCCCAATAACAGTTTAAAAAAAAAAAACCAAGAACCTAGATCTGAGAGAAGTTAAGAAATAGATCCAAGGTCACCTAATAGTAGACCTATAACTATGTTTCTGATTTGCGCATCGATACTAGTATGTGTATTCTTTTCACTATACTTCCTGTCAACAAAAACATCCACAATGAATGTTTTAGTGTATCCTAAATACGGATGTGAGAGTTGGACCATAAAGAAGGCTGAGCACTGAAGAATGGATGCTTTTGAACTGTGGTGCTGGAGAAGACTCTTGAGAGACACTTGGACAGCAAAGAGATCAAACCAGTCAATCTTAAAGGAAATCAACCTTGAATATTCATTGGAAGAATGGCTGCTGAAGCAGAAGCTCCAATACTATGGCCACCTGATGCAAAGAACTGACTCATTTGAAAAGATCCTGATGCTGGGAAAGATTGAAGGCAGGAGGAGAAGGGGAAGACAGAGAATGAGATGGTTGGATAGCATCACTGACTTGATGGACATGAGTTGGAGCAAACTCTGGGAGACAGTAAAGGATAGGGAAGCCTGGCGTGCTATAGTTCATGGGGTCGCAAAGTTGGACACAACTGAACAACAAAAACTCTTATACCAATATTTTTAATGTTATTTGCTCCTTGTTTTTCCTTTATTCCTTTTCAGTTTCTTCTGAATTAGAGAAAGATTACTGTCTCTTTCCCTTAATATAAAAAACAAATCTTAAGTGTCCATCATCAACCATTAAAACATGTTTGCCTTGAAAACAGTAGGCTAAATTCAATATCAATAAGTCACATTCTTTGAGTTCGTTAAATCCACTTATCTAATCAGGTTGCCTATTTTTCAGGTTGTCTGATAATGTCGGATGAGATCTCTCTAACTTTGACTTTATTAAGCTCTGCCTAATTAATTTCATATTTTAATTCAGAAAGGTACTGATGCATCAATCCATGAAGTAACGCTAACAGAAAACTCCTAACTGCATTTAACATTTAGGAAGCTAAAATGGTAAATAATAATAGTAATAATAATAAACCTTAAGACCCTGATGCTGGGAAAGATTGAAGGCTGGAATAGAAGGGGTTGACAGAGGACGAGATGGCTGGATGGCATCACCAACTCAAAGGACATGCAAGTAAGCTCCGAGAGATGGTGAAGAACAGGGAAACCTGGCCTGTTACAGTACATGGGGTCACAAAGCACTGGACACAATTTAGTAATTAAACAAAAGAGATATAGTAGAGGTGCATTTGTTTCTATGCACTTTCCATATCCAGCTGCCTACTTTAAAGAGTAAAAGCTGTTAACAGTGTGTTTCTGATTCATATGTTGGATTTCAATGGTTCTGTCTCAGTCTCTTTTCTATTTCTCTATACTCTACCCTAGATAATATCATAGATTCAAATGATTTCAGATCAAATTTTATGCATATACCGTCTCTGCTATCTGGGCTTCCCAGGTGGCACTAGTGGTAAAGAACCCTCCTGCCAATGCCGGAGACATAAAAGACGTAGGTTTGATCCCTGGGTTGGGAAGATCCCCTGGAGACAGGAATGACAATTCACTCCAGGATTCTTGCCTGGAGAATCCCGTGAACCGAGGAGCCTGGCTGGCTACAGTCCATAGTACCACACAGAGCCAGACACAACTGAAATGACTTAGCACACAACACACATCTCTGCTATTTATCTCCATTCTAGGAAGTCATCCTGAGTTCAGACCAACATGAATAGCTCCAAAACATCTCTGTGGGATATTTCACAATCCATGGGGATTCTCCAGGCAAGAATACTTGTGTGGGTTGGTAAGTCCTCCTCCAGGGGATCGTCCTGCCCAAGGATCAAACCAGTGTCTCTTATGTCTCTTGCATTAGCAGACATGTTTTGTATCACTAATGCTACCTGGCAAGCCCCCTGCAATGCATTATGTCATTTGCAAATCCCCTCAATAATTCTCTACCAGGCCATCATTCTTTATCTACAAACACAGGTTCTAATACATAGAGTACTTAATTTCAGCAATCTGATTTTTAACAAAACCAACTCTCTCAGTATGCACTGTCATAAAAACAGCTAACATTTCTTGACTCTTAAATGCATGCCAGCACTACTTCAAGTGTGTTACATTGTTAAATCACGCAGTCTCCATTTTACAGATGTGAAAACTGAGGTATCACAGTCTAACTTGCCAAGGTTTGCATAGGCAGTAAACAGCCAAGATAAAAACAATATGTGGGAAAATGTACGTAAATATGTCATTACATCATAAGCTTATTGTATGTGCATATGTAAGTGTACACACACAGGGTTTTTATCAATAATGAGGTGTGGAGAGATGAAGGGAGAGGGAAGGAACATGCCCTGTTGGGTTTTCAACCTTAATAATAGAAAGTTATTTCTGTTCTTTCACAGTTAATTTATACTTAAATCATAATATATAACCATAAAGGATCCCAATGTTAGGTGAGCAATATATAACCTATAATAGCTTCTCAGGACAAAAGCTGCTTTGTGTTCTCAGCAGGGCAGACTACTCTTTTTCCCACAAGAATAATTGTATTACTGTGCTTCAATGCAAATTCTCAGAGGGGAGCAGCTTCTTTAAAAAATGCTGCTTCTTATTTCATTAAAAATAATAAAGCACAGAGAATATTTCATCTGAAATATCCCCCATGCCCAATTTCATTAGCTGCACTATTCTAGATGTCAACTCAGATTCAGAATTAGGAGGAATACATTACAGGGGGCTCTAAATCTTTGGTTTCAGAATCACATACATGATTCAAGTCCCTAATTACCTCTAAATTAATATCTACTGTACTAAGCAGGTACTTGGTAAAAGATTTATAGACGTTACTCAGTTGCATTCATAACCCTGTTTTCAGTTTCAGTTTCTTGGTGAAGTCTTTGCTGACCACGACCTTTCATCATGTTCCCAGACCTCTGTAAGTTCGCTTGTATTCTTCATCATTGTGTAATATGTCTTCCCTACCACTGTTTGTTTCACAAGGTCATTGGCTGAGATGGTCTTGTTTTCCCACCCAGCCCCAAATTGTAGCTCACAGATGGAAACTAAGGACACCTGTAGTTACAGATTACTATGTGGGGTTTTTATTCCAGAATATAAGCTGACTCATAGAGAAAATTAAAAAATAGAGCTACTAATGACAATTCCAGGCTTTCCTGATGGCTCAGTGGTAGACTCCACTTGCCAATTCAGGAGACTTAGGTTCGATCGCTGGGTTGAGAAGATCCCTGGAGAAGGAAATGGCAACCCACTCCAGTATTCTTGCCTAGGAAATCCCACAGACAAAGGAGCCTGGGAGGCTATAGTCCCTGAGGTTGCAAAAGAGTTGGACACAACTTAGCAACTAAACAGTAACAATGACAATTCCAGCACTTCAATAAATTTTCTCCTGCCTGATGATTACACCACTTCTTTGAAAATCACTGGGAATATATTGGAAAGAAGAAGGACTTGGGACACACAGTGGCTACTCTCACCTCACAGCCAGTCACTGTCTAGCTTTTCCCTGCTGTCATCATGGCCATTCCTGATTTTAAATCTGCCTCTTTGGTTCTTTTCTCTACTCCCAAGTCTCAAATCAAAGTTCAAGGATCTTAATCTTTCCCATAAATTCACAGACTAAACATCTAAATCTGGATTCTTATAATTTCTTATCTTCCAGAATATGTGAGTTCTAACTAACCACACGTTTCAATTCCCTTCTCTATTAGTAATTTATCAGTCATATATATACACATATATATTCTGTTCTTCTCATTATATTACCAGCCTTTTAATAAGGAGTGTAATTTTATAATTTTTTTCATTTTAATAATGTTTTTTATTTAACCCAATGTATCCAGAACATCATTTTAACATGTGAGCAATGTGAAAAGTTGACTATGTGATATTTTGTTTTTTTCATACAAAATATTCAAAGCTCGGTGTGTATTTTGCACTTAGAGCTCATCCCAAGTAGGACCAAGTGCTCAATAGTCACAATGTCTTTTTTCTTACCTACTCATTTCATCAAAGCCTAAAATGACTCATAATGGAGTTGGAAAAAATGGGCAAAAAGATTATGTAAATGAATATACAGAGCTCTGCAGGAAAAAAAAAAAAAAATTGCTCAAGTTTCTAATCATTAGAAACTTTACTGATTGACCAAAAAAAAAAATGCAGATATGTACTTGAATAAGTTAGACGGAGGATGCAATTAGCAGCACAATTCGTATACTTTTGACCTTAAGTCAGTTTGGTACTTGTCTCCATTAGAATCATTTGGTTGGTTGAACTTAAAGAATTTTCCTGCATTTGGATTATACAAATGCTGAATTATTACCCTTTCAAGACCATTTGCAATTTAATTGTTCTCAGGCAGAGTTTTAATAATAGCTTGTATAAAACGAATATTCAGGATTTTTGTCAAAATCATATTAAACTCTTCACTCAAGTGTCAATTTCCTTAATCTGCCCCTCTTCATATTTTTCCTGTAAGGAGTTAATTGAATTTCTAACAATCACTTACCTAATTCCCATGCCAAATCATTAAATGCTCAATAACTGCTTGAACAGATTAGAAAAATGCAGTTAGCTGGATCCTCACAAAAATGTTTTTGTGACAAAATCCTGGTTCTGCAAGTAACACACTTAGTCTTCTTAGTGAAAAAAGTCTTTCTAAAACAGTCAGGAAAAGAATGAGACAAAGTGTTTCCACCACTGTCCCCAATCTGGAAGTATGAGAAAAAAAGCTGAATGACAGAGTATAAAGAAACAGTAAAAATGAAAGGTCTGATCCAAGGTACTTACCCTCTAAAGTTTAATCACACAGACCAGCTCCTATTTAGAGTGCACTCTCGCACAGCCTCTATTCAAGCTGCTACTTTTGTATAATGAACATGGAGAAAGAGAAGTACATAAACACAGCTATGCTTTAAATAAGGACTGAGTATAAAGACATCTGTCCTCTAACATTTTACAAGTGTACCAAGTAATGACACATCCCCCTTTGTTTTCTTCCACATATGAAGGATGAGTTCCTAAAAAGCCTAGGGTAACAGCTTTCAAACAACACTAACAAGCACCATGCCTTTGTGAGTTTTAAAAGAGAGAACAAGAATTATTTCCTAATAGCCAGTTTCCCCCCAGTAGTACAGAGAAAGTCACTAGGTTAGCACTGAACTTTTGTGGGAAAAAGAAAATCCTAGGATCTTTGCTTTATTGGAAATGACTTCTATAAAGTCATTTCAGGGTTTCAGACTCACTAGGATAAATGGAGCTATTCAGTAAGTATCAAGCTATCTTTTAGAGTGAAACAAGGAACCACTATTTGTAAATCATTTTTGTGCAAACTTCAATACCACAAAGTAAGACTTAAAATACAATGTGCTGCGATTACATTTAAGCTCTAAATCAAATCATCGTTTGTCAAAGATATGGTGGTGCTTACTTCAGTCAGACCACTCTTTCAGGGGCATTCTTCAGAATTGGAGCAAATAGTCACTGAAGAACCAAAGATAAATGTTCTACAATAGCTGCCTAAATGTACACGACTTGGAGGAGAATTAAATATCAGCAGAAAGAAAGAGCTACTGTTGGAATGAGAATCCACAAACCAGGATCATTCAAAGACCTATCCATACCATGGTTCCAAAGAGCTGGCCAACATTATACTCAAAATAAGTGCTAACATGATCAATGAACAGGAAAGAAAGTATATGGCCTATTTGGAGGCTATATTCACAAACTTTAAACATTTTCATATGAATGAAATCAACTCTTTGCTGCAAAGTTTATCTTTACTTTAAAAAAGCCATCTTAAAAAAAAAAAAAAAGCCATCTATATATTACAGTACTTTGCTTCCTTGGTGAGTCACTTCCTGTGAGGACCAGAACAATCATGGTCTGGTTTGTACTGTAGTAAATTAAATGCTTCCAAAGGGGCTCAGATGGTAAAGAATCTGCAGGAGACTGGGGTCTGATGACTGGATTGGGAAGATCCACTGGAGAAGGAAATGGCAACCCACTCCAGTGTTCTTGCCTGGAAAATTCCATGGACAGCAGAGCCTGGTGGGCCATGGCCCATGAGGTCACAAAGAGTTGGACACAACTGAGCAACTAACACACACACACAAATTAAATGCACAAGATTTCACAAATGTCAGTGTGCAGTGAGTCTGTTATTAAATAGAACAATGAGATATAGTAAAGGATGGTGTCTCTATACCATGGGAGTGGCTGCTGCTGCTGCTGTTGCTGCTGCTGCTAAGTCGTTCCAGTCGTGTCCGACTCTGTGGGACCCCGTAGACGGCAGCCCACCAGGCTCCCCCGTCCCTGGGATTCTCCAGACAAGAACACTGGAGTGGGTTGCCATTTCCTTCTCCAATGCATGAAAGTGAAAAGTGAAAGTGAAGTTGCTCAGTCATATCCAATTCCCAGTGACTCCATGGACCGCAGCCCACGAGGCTCCCCCACCCATGGGATTTGCCAGGCAAGAGTACTGGAGTGGGGTGCTGTGGCTAATAAAGCTAAAAGTGAAATCACTAGAGAGAAAATACAGGACTTTCACCNTTCCCAGTGACTCCATGGACCGCAGCCCACGAGGCTCCCCTACCCATGGGATTTGCCAGGCAAGAGTACTGGAGTGGGGTGCTGTGGCTAATAAAGCTAAAAGTGAAATCACTAGAGAGAAAATACAGGACTTTCACCAAGTTTTTCTTTTCATAATGAGGGAGGCTGGGACTTCCCTGGTGGTCCAGTGGTTAAGGCCACCTTTCAAGGCAGAGGATACAGATTTGACCCCTGGTCAGGGAGCTAAGATACCACATGCTTTCCAGCCAAAAAACCAAAACAAACAAACAAAAAAAAACATAAACAATATTGTAACAAATTCAACAAAGACCTTAAAAATGGTCCACATTAAAAAAAAAAATCTTTAAAGAAATAAAAATAAAATGTTGGAAGCGTATTAAGCATGTCATACTGTGTGCTAAGTTGCTTCAGTCATGTCTGACTATGTGATGCTATGGCCAGTAGCCCTCCAGGTTTCTCTGTCCATGGGATTTTCCAGGCAAGATTATTGGAATGGGTTGCCTTTTCATTTTCCAGGGAATCCTCCTGACCAAGGGATCAAACCTGTGTCTCCTCCTTGGCAGGCAGATTCTTTACCATTGAGCCACGATGGAAATCCACTACTATCGTCACTATCATTAAAAACTAGCCGCATGATTACTTTTGATGGACACAAAGGCAAACAGGACTTTGATTCTCCTTTAACAGACCTATAACGTATAGATTTTTAGTATTCCATTTTATAAATTAACAAACAGAAATACAGAGAAATAAATTTTCTCAGAGCACAGAACTAGGAAATAAAGGCAGCCACAGCTTTAGTCTAGGTATCACCCCAAAGCTTATCCTTTTAATGATTTTACTTCCTTATTTTCCCTTAGAGATAAATTTGGTAAAACTGAGAAAAATAAAATAATGTATACAACTTAATATGTTACTTTTTGAGTAAATTTAAAAGTAGTTTTAACTAGCATGAAGCTCAATGGTTAAGAAAAACAGGACAGGCATGAATAAAATACGTAACTATACAAATGTCTAAGTTGGCTGACAAGTTAAACACGGATAACCAAAACAAAAAGTCTTAGTCTGTGAACCAAAAGTCAGTTTCATTTTCTGTGAACTAATTACATTAATATTTTATACCTAAAATATAATGATAATAATATCAGCTTTGATTCATTATTCTCAAAATTCCTGCATCAAGTAAAGAAAAACAGCTCTGAAACTGAAAAGTGTCATAGCCACAGACATCAAGACTTGCTTTTATTTGACAAGTTTTCAGTCCCCTTTAAAAAGGCAAAACTCGCCCATCATATAAAGCTAAGATACAGGCAAAAATAAGACCTACACTTCTGGGCTCTAAATCTTCTACTTTAGCTTCCGTTAGCCAGTTTCTGGGACAATATCACATTTCTGACTTCCAGTTTTCCTTATGTTGAAAGAAATAAGTGTTGCCTTCTCTGTATTTCAATACACCAGTACTCATGCTGGCACACTAATATGTGAGGTTATGATTACCTCTTGTCTCACCACTCTCCTTGAAAGCAGCAAGCTTTTGCAACTCAGAGCAAATCAAATTCATCATTCTGTTCCCTATGTTTAACATACTGAGTTTAATAAATGTTTGTAGAACTAATGACTGTTTTCAGTTCAGTTCAGTTGCTCAGTCGTGTCCGACTCTGCCACCCCATGAATCGCAGCACACCAGGCCTCCCTGTCCATCACCATCTCCCAGAGTTCACTCAGACTTACGTCCATCGAGTCCGTGATGCCATCCNAGGAAAAGGGGATGACAGAGGATGAGATGGTTGGATGGCATCACTGACTTGATGTACATGAGTTTGACCAAGCTCTTAGAATTAGTGATGGACGGGGAAGTCTGGCGTGCCACAGTCCATGGGTTTGCAAAGAGTCAGACACAACTGAGCAACTGAACTGAACTGAACCTGAAGGGAACATTTCATGCAAAGATAGGCACAATAAAGGATAAAAAAAGTATGGACCTAAAAGAAGCAGAAGATACTAAGAGGTGGCAAGAATACACAGAAGAACTATACAAAAAAGATCTTTGTGACCCAGATAACCACAATGGTGTGATCACTCACCTAGAGCCAGATATCCTAGAGTGCAANAACCTGAAGGGAACATTTCATGCAAAGATAGGCACAATAACAGATAAAAAAAAGTATGGACCTAAAAGAAGCAGAAGATACTAAGAGGTGGCAAGAATACACAGAAGAACTATACAAAAAAAGATCTTTATGACCCAGATAACCACAATGGTGTGATCACTCACCTAGAGCCAGATATCCTAGAGTGCAAAGTCAAGTCAGCCTTAGGAAGCATCACTATGAAAAAAGCTAGTAAATGTGATGGAATTCCAATTGAGCTATTTCAAATCCTAAAAGATGATGCTGTGAAAGTGCTGCACTCAATATGCCAGCAAATTTGAAAAACTCAGCAGTAGCCACAGGACTAGAAAAGGTCAGTTTTCATTTCAAATCCAAAAAAGGTAATTCCAAAGAATGTCCAGACTACTGCAAAATTGTACTCATCTCACACACTAGCAAAGTAATGTTCAAAATTCTCCAAGTTACTCTTCAACAAGACATAACCCAAGAACTGCTAGATGTTCAAGTTGGAACAAATAGTTGGCTCTTTGCATCAGATGGCCAAAGTAGTGTAGCTTCAGCATCAGTCCTTCCAATAAATATTCAGGGTTGATCTCCTTTAGGATTGACCAGTTGGATCTCCTTTCAGTCCAAGGGACTCTCAAGAGTCTTCTCCAACACCACAGTTCCGAAGCATCAATTCTTCGGGACTCAGCTTTCTTTATAGTCCAACTCTCACATCCATATATGACTACTGGAAAAACCATAGCTTTGACTAGATGGACTTTTGTTGGCAAAGTAATGCCTCTGCTTTTTAATATGTTGTCTAGGTTAGTCATAGCTTTTCTTCCAAGGAGCAAGTGTCTTTTAATTTCATGGCTGCAGTCACCATCAGCAGTGATTTTGGAGAAAATTGCCCAAATTTCTCACGGTTTCCATTGTATCCCCATCTATTTGCCATGAAGTGATGGGACTGGATACCATGGTCTTAAGTTTTCTGAATGTTGAGTTTTAAGCCAACTTTTTCACTCTCCTCTTTCACTTTCATAGCTGACACATAAAATTAACCATCACATATGTAACATTTTTTTTATTAAAATATTTGTTACTGCAGGAAATCCACCTAATGTAGTCATCATTTATACTACCATGGGCCTTCCAATTTTGCAGGAACTTATTTAACATTTTAAAAGTTGATTTGTATTTTACCCTCTAACAACTGTGACAGTAAAGGTCTCTGGAGTTTGCGAGTCTATCATGCAAAATGTGCTCTTTCATTGCTTCCACTCTTTGCAGCATGTCTGCATTGTGTGATCAAGTCTCTAGCTCCTACCCGCCCAGCCTCAGTCAACTCATCTTGCCTCTCCTTAGCAATTTCTATTACTGCATTTCCAGATCCCAAATTCTCCTGTTCTGATGATATTAACTTTTTTTTTTACAGTCTTTAATTGAAGGATAATTACTTTACACTTGTGACAGTTTCCGCCGTACATCAACATGAATCAGCCATAGGCATACATATGGCCCCTTCCTCTTAAACCTCCCTCCCATCTCTCTTCCTATCCCACCCCACTTTGGGTTCCCTGGGTCATACGGCAATTCCCACTGGCGAGCGACTTCACTTCCACTTTTCACTTTCATGCATTGGAGAAGGAAATGGCAACCCACTCCAGTGTTCTTGCCTGGAGAATCCCAGGGACGGGGGGAGCCTGGTGGGCTGCCGTCGATGAGGTCGCACAGAGTTGGACACGACTGAAGCAACTTAGCAGCAGCAGCATCTACTTTATACATAGTAATGCATATGTTTCAATGCTATTCTCTCAAATCATTCTACTATCTCTCTCCTCAACTGTGTCATTAAATTTTGATAAATTCTCTATCATTTTTTTTGATAGTTTCTTTTTTCCTTGGAACTTCTTTTCAACCTAATGTACTCCAGACTTTAACCCCAAACTAGCTTGCAATTACAAAATAACTACCTTCCTCTGAAAATCAATCAAGATTTAGCTACATAAACAAACATACCAACCTTCTTCATCTACAAATTCTCATTATCATTCTATCTTTGATGATTGTGTAATTCTCATATCATGAAAGTGTAAATGGCTGATCCAAAAGTGAAAAAAGCACAAAAGAATAAAGGAAGAGAGTGGTCATAAGTCAGCTTTCCTTTATGTTTCATTGGCGCAGGGGTTAGGGAACAGAGGGATATACAGGCCGCAAAGACTGGACATAACCTATCCAACGCAAGACATCCCTACGTAGGATATTTGAACATGAGTTACTAAGAATTTCAATAGGTCAGTCCCTTCCAGAAGAAAATTAAAATATTCCATTTTAACTACTACACTGAAAAGGTTATGAAAATTAATGAACTCATTTTAAGAGATTCCATATTACAAACTCAATCTCCAGGATATCAGAGTGCTAACAAAAAATTTTTGAGAGCATGACACAGTGTGAAGATTATCAAGACTATAAGTCAGATGGTGTGAGCACAATTTGCAGTTCTGCAATTTGCTCATTGTGTGGCCTAAGAATGTCACTGTCCCTTTAGGAATCTGAAACTGTACATCTATTAAAATGAGATATAAAGTTTTACTAGAATCAATATGTAGCTCTAAAATATCATATTTTTTCATTTTTAAAAAATAAACTTAAAAATTATATTCAATTTATTTTTCTGATTTTTCATTGTTAGTATATAGGAATGCAAGTGATTTCTGGTAATTGATTTTGTATCCTACATACGTGAAGTTGCTCAGTCGTGTGTGACTCTTTGCAACCCCATGGACTGTAGCCTACCAGGCTCCTCAGTCCATGGAGCTGACCAGGTAAGAGTCATGGAGTAGGTTGCCAGGTCCTTCTCAAGGAAATCTTCCCAACCCAGGGATTGAACCTGACTCTCCCGTATTGCAGGCAGACCTTTTGCTGTCTGAGCCACCAGGGAAGCCCTTTGTATCCTACAACTTTGCTAAATTCATTGATTTGCTCTAGTAATTTGCTGATAGTATCTTTAGGGTTTACTATGTATAGTACTATGTCATCTGCAAACAGTGAGAGCTTTACTTCTTGTTTTCCAATCTGGATTCCTTTTATTTCTTTTTCTTTTCTGATTGTTGTAGCTAGGACTTCCAGAACTATGTTTAATAATAGTGGTGAGAGTTACTGTTACTTCCTGATGTGCATATAGGTTTCTCAAGAGGCAGGTCAGGTGGTCTGGTATTCCCATCTCTTTCAGAATTTTCCATAGTTTATTGTGATCCACACAGTCAAAGGCTTTGGCATAGTCAATAAAGCAGAAATAGATGTTTCTCTGGAACTCTCTTGCTTTTTTGATAATCCAGTGGATGTTGGCAATTTGATCTCTGGTTCCTCTGCCTTTTCTAATACCAGCTTGAACATCAGGAAGTTCACAGTTCATGTATTGCTGAAGCTTCGCTTGGAGAATTTGAGCATTACTTTACTAGCATGTGAGATGAGAGCAATTGTTCAATACTTTGAGCATTCTTTGGCATTGCCTTTCTTTGGGATTGGATTGAAAACTGACCTTTTACAGTCCTGTGGCCACTGCTGAGTTTTCCAAATTTGCTGGCATATTGAGTGCAGCACTTTCATAGCATCATCTTTCAGGATTTGAAATAGCTCAACTGGAATTCCATCACCTCCACTAGCTTTGTTCGTAGTGATGTTTTCTAAGGCCCACTTGACTTTCATAAAGGAATATTATAAACAATTAAGTGGGAAATACTCAACAACCTTGACAAATTGCAATTCTTGGAAANTTAGTATATAGGAATGCAAGTGATTTCTGGTAATTGATTTTGTATCCTACATACGTGAAGTTGCTCAGTCGTGTGTGACTCTTTGCAACCCCATGGACTGTAGCCTACCAGGCTCCTCAGTCCATGGAGCTGACCAGGTAAGAGTCATGGAGTAGGTTGCCAGGTCCTTCTCAAGGAAATCTTCCCAACCCAGGGATTGAACCTGACTCTCCCTATTGCAGGCAGACCTTTTGCTGTCTGAGCCACCAGGGAAGCCCTTTGTATCCTACAACTTTGCTAAATTCATTGATTTGCTCTAGTAATTTGCTGATAGTATCTTTAGGGTTTACTATGTATAGTACTATGTCATCTGCAAACAGTGAGAGCTTTACTTCTTGTTTTCCAATCTGGATTCCTTTTATTTCTTTTTCTTTTCTGATTGTTGTAGCTAGGACTTCCAGAACTATGTTTAATAATAGTGGTGAGAGTTACTGTTACTTCCTGATGTGCATATAGGTTTCTCAAGAGGCAGGTCAGGTGGTCTGGTATTCCCATCTCTTTCAGAATTTTCCATAGTTTATTGTGATCCACACAGTCAAAGGCTTTGGCATAGTCAATAAAGCAGAAATAGATGTTTCTCTGGAACTCTCTTGCTTTTTTGATAATCCAGTGGATGTTGGCAATTTGATCTCTGGTTCCTCTGCCTTTTCTAATACCAGCTTGAACATCAGGAAGTTCACAGTTCATGTATTGCTGAAGCTTCGCTTGGAGAATTTGAGCATTACTTTACTAGCATGTGAGATGAGAGCAATTGTTCAATACTTTGAGCATTCTTTGGCATTGCCTTTCTTTGGGATTGGATTGAAAACTGACCTTTTACAGTCCTGTGGCCACTGCTGAGTTTTCCAAATTTGCTGGCATATTGAGTGCAGCACTTTCATAGCATCATCTTTCAGGATTTGAAATAGCTCAACTGGAATTCCATCACCTCCACTAGCTTTGTTCGTAGTGATGTTTTCTAAGGCCCACTTGACTTTCATAAAGGAATATTATAAACAATTAAGTGGGAAATACTCAACAACCTTGACAAATTGCAATTCTTGGAAAACAAACTATCAAAATTTACTGAGGATTTTAAAATATAATATATCCATTAAATAAACTAAAATGGCTTTTTTTGATTAAAAGACATCACACACACACATACGCATACACACACATGCACACACAGTGCATGTCTAGTTTTACTGCTGTTGCTGCTGCTGCTGCTAAGTCGCTTCCATTGTGTCCAACTCTGTGCAACCCCAGAGACAGCAGCCCACCAGGCTTCCCCATCCCTGGGAATCTCCAGGCAAGAACAGTGGAGTGGGCTGCTATTTCCTTCTCCAATGCATGAAAGTGAAGCTAAATTAAATCAAATATATTGTATCAAAAATTAAAGAAAAATAACAATAATATGCAAAACTTGTGAATTTAAGCATGAGTAATTACTATAAGTTTTATACCACTTATATGTGCTAGTCATCATTATAAGTGCTTTCCATAGATTAATTTATTAACCTTCACAAGAACCCATTTAGGTGGGCACTATTATCTCAGTTTAATAAATAAGAGAATACTATAGGCAATAGTCGGAGAAGGCAATGGCACCCCACTCCAATACTCTTGCCTGGAAAATCCCATGGATGGAGGAGCCTGGAAGGCTGCAGTCCACGGGGTCGCTGAGGGTCAGATACGACTGAGCGACTTCACTTTCGCTTTTCACTTTCATGCATTGGAGAAGGAAATGGCAACCCACTCCAGTGTTCTTGCCTGGAGAATTCCAGGGAGAGGGGAGCCTGGTGGGCTGCTGTCTTTGGGGTCGCACAGAGTCGGACACAACTGAGCGACTTAGCAGCAGCATAGGCAATAGTAGTGAGGCTAATGAATGTTGGATTTGGACTTGAACACAGGAAGTTCTGGTTCTGGTGACCGTTTCTTTTTCAATATGTTATACTGAATTCTAAGCAAATAAAATAGNGGGAGCCTGGTGGGCTGCTGTCTTTGGGGTCGCACAGAGTCGGACACAACTGAGCGACTTAGCAGCAGCATAGGCAATAGTAGTGAGGCTAATGAATGTTGGATTTGGACTTGAACACAGGAAGTTCTGGTTCTGGTGACCGTTTCTTTTTCAATATGTTATACTGAATTCTAAGCAAATAAAATAGCAAAGAAATGTGCTGTGTGTGAATGAGTGAGTGTGTGTGTGTGGCTTCTGTATACATTTCATATATTGGAAAAGTTAACATCATAAAAGGGAGGAGAAAGGAAATGCTTCTGAGACAAGAGGCTTATTACAAACTCAGATATAACCTAAATGGATGAAAATGATACATGCTGTCTTAAAAAATCAATATAAATGTATTAGAAAGGATTATACTGAAATAAATAACTAATCCCAGGGGAGAGAAAGTCTTTCTATGCATAAAATCAGCACATTATGAAAAAAATCTCAAAAGAAAAAATTATGTCTACTTATAGAATATGTAATCTATAAAGGATGAGGATAAATTTTTTTTAGTCACTAACACTTCAATAGGAAAAAATAACAGAATGAATTGGTAATTCACAAAAGAAATACAGTTGGCTAATAAAAGAGGTAAAAAGTTAATATCCTCCTAAGTTAGCAACAAATGCATTAGTATAATTTCTTTCAGTAAAACTAACAACAAAAAAACTGACAGATTCATTTCCTGTATCAGGAAAAAGGAATTTGTGTAATAATATTGAAAGGGTATACATTCATGCAATGTTTCTGGGAAAACAGCTTGGCAATACATGCCAAGTTCTTTTAAAATGTTTGTAAGTTTTTAGTAAAAAAAAAAAAAAAAAAGCCAAGATATGGGTAAAAACTAAATCCCTGGATATTTATCACACTTCACATTTCAAGGCAAAAATGAGGGTTACCAGCTAGGATTCTGAAACCAGACATCTGGTTTCAAAGTCAAGCTCTAACTTCCCAGCTGATGACTTGGAGCAAACTGTATGACTTCGCCGTGTTTTGGGTTTTAACATCTGTCTAATGGGGATAAAGAGTCGGACATGACTGAGCGACTGAACTGAACTGATAATGGGGATAATAACAGTGCCTACCTACGCATCTGTTCTGCAGTTTAAACAAGATGATCTCTCTGAAGCCTTAGAACAGCTCCCAGCACAAAATAAGCACAATAGAGATAATAGCTATAACCACTGTGTTTATAATTCAGCCTTAGGAAAAGCATGACTTTGTAATAAAATATGCATGTAATCCTCTGTAGCTATAAAATATCACTTTTGCAAAGAATATTTAATAACAAAGAGAAGTAACAATAAAATGTATATAGAGAAAATTTTATATATAAAAGAAAATGTAAACAGAAGAAAATGGTAAGAGGTAAATACTTCAAATATCATCAGAAATTTTGTAGGAATGGTGATGTTACAAGTAATAATGATGAACATAAGCTTGGTGATAATGATATTTACCACCATCTGGGATCATAAATACTGCAACTAAATTATTAATTTATCTTATATCCAAAGAGGTAGTATCTTGTACTCGTCTCTTTCAATACAGCTGATGTAAGTACTAGAAATTCTTATAAATTATATATTAATTATTAAATGAATATTACTTGGCTTAAGGTCCAATGAAAGGCAAATACACAAATAAACTAAAACTGATCACAGCTAATTTTAAGCATTCTTATGTAATTAAATACGGTGTTGAATTAAAATGCTACTTGAGGAAAGAGATTAAAGAAATCTGAGCAGGAAATATCTTAACATAAAGTTTTTCTTGAGCATTTAATGTTATATTACTGTTACCCTCATGTAATATGAACAGTCTCAAAATGAAATATCACTTTTCTGGGATTCAAAGATGAGGTTATTAATCACATCTACCTTTCATGAATATATATTGTAGCATAATTTCTTAAACAGTAACACTTTTCATAAGAATGCCTATGAAAATATGAATATCTCACTATTTGATCTCTTAAAATATGAACACGTTTAAACCTTCTTTTTGAACATTTTTAAAGACCTAACGANTCTGGTATTCCTATATCTTTCAGAATTTTCCACAGAAAAGCATATACAACATAATTTCATTTTGATATATGAGTGCTTGCTCGTAAGTATTTCAGTCAAATATATACATATTTGGTGTATACAAGAATGTTTATCGCACAATACTAATTACATTTAGCTTGGGACTAAAGTGGGAATTAAGGGACAATGATATTCATTTTATTTTTAAATTTTTTTCTTACAGTGGACAAATTTCACGATTATAATACTACTTAAGCTCTCATTTGGTGAATAGCAGTAATAAGCAAATATCAGTCAGTGTAATAAGTATGAAAAACTCAGAACATCATGTTTTATGATCTAGGTTATTAATAAAAGTCTCCCATGGATAATCCACTATATTTTAAAATTTATAATGACATTTATGCACTTTCATTTTAAATATGCTTAAAAATATTTTATTCATTCTTTCTATAACTTGATTTAAATCTTTTGCCTTTCTCAAACACTCTGGTTTTAGAGTGCTTTCCACTTCATCATATGGAAGTAAATTTTACTTTTTTCTCTGTTAACTACTTTGCTTCTATATTATCCATAAACTCAAAGAGCTTATTGGCATATAGCTCTTTCATGCTTTCAGAATTTTACGCAATTTTGTGATATCTTCCAGTATCCTATTAATAGGATGAGCAAGAGATATCAAGATAAAATATTGGGAAGCCAGACTACACTGCAATAGAACAGGCAAACTCATTNTGCTTCTATATTATCCATAAACTCAAAGAGCTTATTGGCATATAGCTCTTTCATGCTTTCAGAATTTTATGCAATTCTGTGATATCTTCCAGTATCCTATTAATAGGATGAGCAAGAGATATCAAGATAAAATATTGGGAAGCCAGACTACACTGCAATAGAACAGGCAAACTCATTACTAAAACCCATAGAAACAAGAGAGCAAGATTAATGGTCTTAAACATTAAGTAAAGAGGCTGATGCTGGAAGGATAACAAAAGCGTTGCTCTGTTTTTTTACTCTCTTCTCAATCTTAAATGCATCTGTTTAGAATCACTTTTATGAACCTCTAGTTAAACTAATAAAATAATTACTCATCTTTAAAGAGTAACAACTTTATTCGTAAGGGGGGAAAATGGTATGCAGTGAAGAGCATGGACTTGGGAGCCAGAAGCCTTGACTTAAATATGCTACTTATTTACTCTCCAATCTCAAGCAAAGAAATACACTTCTTTGATCCTCAATTTTCTCTTCTATAGAGATACACGGATGTATGCCCAATAGAGACGCCAAGAACTGTTAAATCAGGAAACCTATTCAAAGTCTATATCACCTAATAGAAACACACAAATTCCATTTTACAAAGAGAAAGCTAAATAAAATTATATATCAATACTTTTAAACTCCTTAATACCTTGGTGTTATAAGAGATGTCATTAAAAGACTATACTGGAGAGGATAAGAGTATATAGGAAGTTATCATCACTTTTTTTTTTTAAGTTACAGGACATAAATATCCCCTCATCAAAACTCTAGGAAAATGACAAGTGTGTGAAACAAAACAGCTTAAAGGGCAAAGAAGAAGAAAAGACAAGGATGGTTAACAAAATGTTAAAGATGGAAACAGCAAGAAAGAGTTGTAACTTACTTAGAGGAGCGGTGATTTGTTGGTTTATTTTAGTTTCTATTTTGTGAAACTTGAACAAACCGTTGAGTTTCACATCTGGGTTGATGTAGGGAGGAGGAAATGGCAACCCATTCCAGTGTTCTTGCCTTGAGAATCCCAGGGACGGGGGAGCCTGTTGGGAGACAGTCTATGGGGTCGCACAGAGTCGGACATGACTGAAGCGACTTAGCAGCAGCAGCACAGTACAGATTTATACACAGGGAGTTCAAAGTCTAGAAGGTAGAGGTGACATCAGACCCTGACTACCAGCATGCAGGTTTATGGAAATCTAGAAACGGATCTTGAAGTTCCAAGGATGGTGAAACAACAACTCAGTGTTTAAATACAAGGATGATCATCCAATTATGATGCTATTTCTTTTTAGGTCTGCTTGTATACAATCTTAGGTACTGTTCCTTGTGAGTGACTCCTCTTCACTATCCATCTCATGTGCAAGTGAAAGTTGCTCAGTCTTGTCCAGTTCTTTGTGACCCCCACGGACAATATAGTTCATGGAATTCTCCAGGCCAGACTACTAGAGTGGGTAGCCTTTCCCTTCTCTAGGGAAGGGAACCCATGCATCAAACCCAAGTCTCCCACATTGCAGGTGGATTCTTTACCAGCTAAGCCAACAAGGAAGCCCAAGAATATTCAGTAGGTAGCTTATCCCTTCTTCTGTGGATCTTCCTAATCCAGAAATTGAACTGGGGCCTCCTGCATTTCAGGTGGATTCGTTATCAACTGAGCTATAAGTTAATCTTCTATCTCATGTGGATCACAAGAAAAAGGTAGAATTCACCAACAGGAAGAATCAGATGATCAGACTGGCTGACCAAAGCTCCTGCCTGGTAAAAGAGACTTTTCTACTTCTATCCATTCAGTTATATGTATATATATATGAATGGGTACTCAGTCATGTCCAACTCTTTGCAACCCTTTGGACGGTAGTCCACCAGGCTCCTCTGCCTATGGGATTTTTCAGGTAAGAATACTGGAGTGGGTTGCCATTTCCTTCTCCAGGGGACCTTCCTGACCCAGGGATCAAGCCCACCTCTCCTATGTTCCCTGCATTGCAGATGCATTCTTTACCTGTTGAGCCATACACTTTCACTCATCAAATATTGGTAAATGCTATGTGCCAAGAGTCATCCTGATGTCTAAGGACAGAGCAGTGAAGGAAGCAAAGTCCCTGTCCTTGAGAACTTACACACTAATGGTGAGACACAGACAGTCAAGCACATTGAAAAACCATCAATGCTGTTAAGAAAAATCAGGGTATAAATGGTAGTGAATGTGGAAATGGGGTCTATTTGATATAGGAGAGACAGAAAGCTTGCCTGAGAAGCCTGTGTGTGAGCAAAGAACAAAAGGGAAGCAACAGCATGATCCAAGAGGTTAGCTAAGAGTTTATGGAAGAGAAAATATTAAGCACAAATGAATACTGAATACGGAACCCAGGACTGCTCTCATGGAGCATGCTGCCCACAGATACAGACAGACACTAAAGAAACAAATTGGAAAAGACCCTGATGCTGGGAAAGACTGATGGCAGGAGGAGAAGGGGCGGCAGAGGATGAGATGGTTGGATGGCATCACCAACTCAATGGACATGGGTTTGGGTGCACTCCGGGAGCTGGTGATGGACAGAGAGGCCTGGCGTGCTGCGGTTCATGGCATCTCAAAGAGTCGGACACGACTGAGTGAACTGAACTGAATTTGCCTTAATTCATGAACCTAACATTCCAGGTTCCTATGCAAGATTGCTCTTACAGCACTGGACTTTGCTTCTGTCACCAGTCACATCCACAACTGGGTGTTGTTTTTACTTCCGCTCCATCTCTTCATTCTTTCTGGAGTTAGTTCTCCACTGATCTCCAATAGCATATTGGGCACCTACCGACCTGGGGAGTTTATCTTTCAGTATCCTATCTTTTTGCTTTTTCACACTGTCCATGGGGTTCTCAAGGCAAGAATACTGAAGTGGTTTGCCATTCCCTTCTCTAGTGAACCATATTTTGTCCACCAAAATGTTACCATCAAAATAAACACTTACGTTACAATAAAAACAAAGAGAACAATGTAAACTATTGCTAATGCAATTTAGTCACTGCGTAGTATTCAACTCTTTTGAGACCCCATGGACTATAGCCCACCAGGTTCCTTTTTCCATGGAATTCTCCAGGCAAGAATACTGGAGTAGGTAGGCAATTCCCTTCTTTAGGGGATCTTCCCTATCCAGGAATCAAACCCAAGTCCCCTGCATTGGCAGGTGGATTCTTTACCACTAAGCCACCAGGATAGTAAGATCTAAATAATGCCAGAAAATGGTGATAGATGGAGTAGTCACCAGAGGGTTCAGAAATTTATGCCTAAATAGCAGAATTACAAGTTATTTTATGGGTTTTGTTTGTTTGTTTCATCATTTATTTAATAAGTTCCTACCATAAGCATGCTTTAAAAAGAAGAAAAGTTTACATCTCAGAACTAAGTGCTCAGAGTAGTCTGTTTCCCTTTTCTTCCAGGTTTCTATAGGACATACTAGTATCCAGAACCACAGGTTCGCAAAACTCCTGGTTTGCTTAGAACTAAGAAATTTCTCAAGATGCAGGTATTTCATTGCTAAAACTAGGACAGCCCTGAGCAAACTGATTGCTGGTCACACTACCACTAGAACTGTTAATGGAAATATAAGAAAACATGGAAAATTGAGATGAACATTGTGTTATATTCTTCTAAATAGGTAAAAACAATAAAAATCTGTTAACTCTGCACAGAAAAAAAGTCACTGGAGAGCATCAGACAGATGAAAAGCTTACATATTAAAGTAAAAATTGAGGGAAACAGAGGAAATAACTTACTCTCATTTCTACTTTACAGATTAAATTTATATCTTTAAAATTATCACCATTAATATCATCAAACACAATTCCAAAATGGTTGCCTGCATTTCAGACAGAGCAATATTCCAGGATTTTACCTTCAACTCTTCAACACAGTGCTTAATTATATGCCACTTAATGAAGAATGGTATTGACTCTTATGAACTAATTTGTGCAGATTAATGTGTACATAGATATGAAATGACTGCATGCTGCAATTATAAAATCAAGCTAAATGCAATAAATATATGAACTTAGAGCATGAAGGGAAGCAAGAAATATTTAAAACAACTAAAAAAATTATTGTGTCATCTCTTCTAAAGGAATTAGAACAAGTAGAGAAATAATGAGCCATTATTCAGAGAAGAACACAGGAACTAACAAAGTTGCCAGGCCAGACTAATTTGATGGCTTTTTTTTTTTTCCCCTTTATAGCAGAGAATTTGCTGGTTGGAAAAAAAAAAAAAAAAAGATCAGAAGCATAAACTATATCTGACTTCAGTAAGATATCTGACACATAATAACCTACAGAAAGATTTTAAATCAGGTTTGTTTGGACAGAAATACGATTAAAAATGACTCAAAGCTATATCTATATATAAAACTGTAAAGTGTAATTATAAATGGCCATACATCTTTCTTAGTAGTTTTGGCAAGTATTGTTTCATAAAGGGCCATTATTGGTTTTAAATATCTTTAAAAAACCTAGAGGACAGAAAAAATATATTAAATGTTTATATATAAAAAACATATATATACATTATATATGTATGTAAAAAACAAGCAGAGAAGCAGTAAGTATGAAAGGATGAAGAAAACTGATTATTAAGGAAATTTAGAACCAGAANCAACCTTGCGAAGTAAGATAGGAAGCTCAGCTCAGTGTGTGAGACACCTCTTAGAAATTCAAGTGGGGATATCGAGGATTCGGTTGGACACAGTAGTTGGCAGTTCAGGACAGAAGTTCAGGATGAAGAGAGCAATTTCAATATTGAAACACACGATTTGGCTTCCACTGGTGGTTCAGATGGTAAAGAAAATACCTACAATGCATGAGACCCAGGTTCAATCTCTGGGTCAGGAAGATCCCCTGGAGAAGGGAATGGCATCCCACTCCATATTCTTATCTGGGAAAACCCATGGACAGAGGAGCCAGGTGGGCTACAGTTCATGGGGTCGCAAAGAGTTGGACACAACTGAATGACTAACACTTGCATTTGCACCCTAAAAAGTGAGTAGGCGTGGAAAGAGGAGAAATAAGGACTGAGCCTTGGTGCAATTTAGAGATAACATTGCAACAGATGAGGAGGAACCAGCAAAGGAGACAAAGGAAGGTCAGCCAGGCAGGAAGAGAAGAGAAAAACCAAGAAAAGGTACTGGGAGACAAGTGAGAAAAGCAGTTTCAAAGAGAAGGGAGTAATCACCCTGTCATGTGCTGCTCCTGCTGCCAAGTCGCTTCAGTCGTGTCCAACTCTTTGTGACCCCATAGATGGCAGCCCACCAGGCACCCCCGTCCCTGGGATTCTCCAAGNGGTACTGGGAGACAAGTGAGAAAAGCAGTTTCAAAGAGAAGGGAGTAATCACCCTGTCATGTGCTGCTCCTGCTGCCAAGTCGCTTCAGTCGTGTCCAACTCTTTGTGACCCCATAGATGGCAGCCCACCAGGCACCCCCGTCCCTGGGATTCTCCAAGCAAGAACACTGGAGTGGGTTGCCATTTCCTTCTCCAATGCATGAAAGTGAAAAGTGAAAGTGAAGTCACTCAGTCGTGTCCGACTCTTCACGATCCCATGGACTGCAGCTTACCAGGCTCCCCCATCCATGGGATTTTCCAGGCAAGAGTACTGGAGTGGGGTGCCATTGCCTTCTCCCCATGTGCTGCTGATGAATCATTTAAGATGAAGACAGAAAAATGAAGTTATCAATGCTTTCAACAATATGGAGATCATTGGGGATGTTGATAAGAAGTGTTTCCTTTAAGTGGCAGAGGTGAAAGTCTGTTACAATATAGATTCAAAAGAGAGTAGAACAGAGAGAAATGAAGGATGCAGACAGTCTTTTTAAAGATATCTTGCAAAGGTTGGCGGGGTGGGTGGCGGGGGGCGAATCTCTGCAAAAGATATTTTGTTTTAATGGGAGAAATAAGAACCTGTTAGTATATTGATGGGCCTAAGAAAAGAAAAAAAAAAGATGTAAAAGAGAAATGGAATTTGACAAAATAAAAGAAGAGACTGTGAGAGAGTGCTATAATGGCAGAAAATCTGCTTAGATAAGGAGAAGCGTGAGGGCTGAGAGCAACGGTGAAAGGAGGGTTGGATCAATAATGTCAAGGAATTAAGACGTTATGAACAAAAGAAGGGGATTCCCTGGTGGTTTAGACAGTAAAGAGTCTGCCTGCATCGCAGGAGACCTGAGATCAACGCCTGGGGTGGGAAGATCCCCTGAAGAAAGAAATGGCAACCCACTCTAGTATTCTTGCCTGGATAATCCCATGGACTGAGAAGCATAGTGGGCTATCGTCCATAGGATGGCAAAGAGTCAGACATGACTGAGTGACTTCACTTTCACTTTTCACACACACACAAAAAAACATCTGGGGAAAATAGCAGGTGGTGATCATAAGAAATGCAATACTTGAATCTGAAATTTTGAAATCATCATAGTTATTTGTAGTAAGGACAGGGTTTATGTCTGTGGAGTGAATGGTTGAGAGAACACAGAGCCAAAGATCACTGGATGAAAGGACATTCAGTAGCCAAAAGGTTAGCATATTGAAAGTTATTTAAATCACCAAAACTTATGATCACCAAGAAGTGGTGTCTGGAAACAATGACAATGAACCAGAGTTTTCAATTTTCAAACAATGAGAAAAGATACATCAAACACTATTCTTCATGGGACTTCTGAAGAAAGTATCAGTCATTCAGTCGTGTTTGGAACTCTTTGCCACCCCACGGACTGTATCCCGCTAGGCTCCTCTGTCCATGAGATTCCCCAGGCAAGAATACTGGAGTGGGTTGCCATGCCCTCCTCCGGGGAATCTTCCTGACTCAGGAATTAAACCCAGGTCTGCTACATTGGAGGCAGATTCTTTACCATCTGAGTCACCAGGGAAGCCTCCCCCCGCCAACCTAGTGGGGCAGAAGTAAATATATAAATTTAATGTAATATAAATGACATAAGTGCTAAAGTACAAAGATGAACCAAGTCACGTGGGATAAGGAGGAATGGATCATTAGGTACTCAACACACAATGACTGAAAGAATGAATGAACAAATGAACTGTGGGTTTGGTGAATGTAGGAGGTTAAATAGTGGTCTCTGTAAAGACATGACCACCTAGAACTTGTGAAAGCGACCTTATTTGGGGAGAAAGGGTCTTTGAAGAACATCCTGGATCACTCAGTTGGCCCTAAATGCAATGACTTATAGGAGCCAGAAGAGGCAAAGACACTAAGACACACGACATGTGACAAGGAGGCAGAGACTGGGGTTATGCAGTTACAGCCAAGAAGCACCTGGAGCAACCAGAAGAAACTGAATCTCTTTAGAGCAAGAAATAGAATCTCTTTAGAATACAGCCCTATTGACATCTTGAATTTGGATTGTGGCCTCTGAAATTGTGAGAAAATAAATTTCCGTGAGGTTAAGCTGCTCAGTTTATAATAATTTGTGGCAGAAATGAATACAGCGAGGAAAACCTGACAGGAACATTTGAACTGAATCTTGAAAGAAGAGAAGTTTGAAAAGGTAAGAAGTTACAGTGAGTAGTGAAATATTATTTTAACCAGTAGGTGCAAAGGCAAGGAATAATGAAGGCACAAGCACATTTCAGGAAAAGTGGAAAGCTTAGGGCAGCAGGCCACTGTTCCAGAATGTAAAACTAGGTTACACGACCCATAAGTTTTCACCATGTCTCCTGCATTGGCAGGCTAATTCTTTACCACTGAGCCACCAGGGAAGCTCATGATGTCTCCTTTAAGACTTATCAAAAAGGACTCTTACCTTAATGGCTATAACTTGCAAAAAAGAGGAATCCCCAAACTTTGGAGTTATATTAGACCATAGATCTATGTTAAAACAAATTCCTTTGAATCTTTTATTGATGTGTTTCAATTCTGTAATTACACTACAGGACAATACTAACTGGACTAAATAAAAATTATTATTGTGATTATAACAAACACAATCAGAAGGTGACTTCAGTTCAGCTACAATCAATCCTAGATGTGGTTTCTAATTGGAGCAAATCCACAGTGCTCCCAGTATGTTATACAGCATACTTTTTGTTCATCTTCATATTCAGGAATCATGAAAAATAGCTGTCAATTACTTGAAAGAGAGCAGTATTTCTCTGACCTTAGGGCACCACATAGATCTATTACATCCATGTTGCCATGCTGGTAAGATCAAAAAGCAGAAAGGAGCTTGGCAGTGGTAGAGATAAATCCCTGGGAATTAAGGAGGTTCCCATTTCCATGAACTCCCTGTACTCAAATTATCTAAGGCAGTGCTTTCCTTACTGTGTACAAATCACCTGCTGTTATTCAGTTACTAAGTCATGTCTGACTCTTTTACAGCACACCATGCTTTCCTGTTCTTCACTATCTCCTGGAGTTTGCTCAAACTCATGTCCATTGAGTCAGTGATGCTCTCAAACCATCTCATCCTCTGTCACCCCCTTCTCCTGCCTTCAATCTTTCCCAGCATCAGTCTTTTCCAGTGACTCGGCTCTTCACATCAGGTGGGCAAAGGATTACAGTTTCAGCTTCAACAACAGTCCTTCCAATGAATATTCAGGGTTGATTTCTTTTAGGAATGATTGGTTTGATCTTCTTGCAGTCCAGGGAACTCTCAAGAGTCTTCTCCAGCGCCACAATTCGAAGGAATCAGTTCTTCAGTGCTTAACCTTCTTTACGGTCCAACTCTCCCATCCATACATGACTACTGGAAAAACCATAGCTTTGACTCTACTGACCTTTGTCAGCAAAGTGATATCTCTGCGTTTTAAAGTGCTGTCTAGGTTTGTCATAGTTTTTCTTCCAAGGAACAAGCATCTTTTAATTTCATGGCTGCAGTCACTGTCCACACTGATTTTGGAGCCCAAAATCATAAAACCTGTCACTGTTTCCACTTCTTCCCCTTCTATTTGCCATGAAGTGATGGGACCAGATGCCATCATCTTAATGTTGAGTTTTAAGCCAGCTTTTTCACTCTCCTCTTTCACCCTCATCAAGAGGTTATTTCCCCTAATCACCTGATCATGTTATTAAAATACAGATTCTGATGCAGTAACCTGGAGTGGATTCTGGTATCTGCATTCTTAACAATTCCCTAAATGATACATTGTTAGTTCTTATGTCACACTTTGAGAAGCAAAGCTGACATGGGCTATTTCTTTCTTCCAGAATGAGTTAGTTTCGCCAGAGTCATAGCGACCGATGAGCTCTGGGATTTTGGATATTCTGCTCTCTTAGCCTTCTACTGTGTCCTTTAAGAGGTTCTCAAACTTGAGGCAGGTATATAACCAAAACGAGGTCTCTAGCTGACCCAGGTTCCAGTACAAAATGGTTTTGCCTTTTAGGCCTGGATGATGTATTAAGTTTATGGCAAACCCTAATGGAAGAAATTATAAGAGGTACTTAGGGTTTAGAATTAATTAAGGCCAAGTATCCTTCAGGAGGTATTATTTTTTGGTTTAATACTTGGCCCCAGTGTTGGACATCAGATAACCAACCATTCAACCCAGGCTGCCATCATAAACTAGGTGCTTTCAGATCAACTTAGCTGTAAAGTCAGGGCTACTCAATAGCTTTCCATAATTAAGTAAAAGTGGTTTATGCAATCAAGCCTGAAAGAGCCCCCAAAGGCATGAGTAAGTTATAAAAGACTGTTCACATCACCACGAACATGACTCCAGCATTATGCTGGCACAAGCCATAATCATATTTTAACAGTATAGCACATCTCAGAGATGATACCAAAGAAAAATGAAGAAGGCAAATAATCTCTGTTGCAAAACTTTGAGCAGTCACTTAAGACTTTCCACTTTGCCTGCAAGGAACAATGGGTTGGAGTCAGGAGAGTCAGGATTTACATAAGATGCTTAACGTTTGATTAGATACTATAAAGATATTAGGGGACCCAAATACTGCGCATGAATGTTCACCAGAAGACAGTCTCTGCAGAAAAGGCTGTGAGTAACCATGGGGCAGGATAATGCACTGAGGTTATTTTTCACATTGCAAAGAGAGCAAAGGACAAAGCAACGGACATGCGCTTAATGAGCTTAGGGACAAAGAAGCCATGGTGCTCAGGCACAAACATGGACTATCCTTCACTAAGGTACCATCTGTGGTTTCAGGCAGCCACTGGGACTCTTGGAACATGTCTTCCAAGGATAATGGGAGACTACAGTTTTCTTTCACCTTCTCTTACTATCATTCATTTTTATAAATATTCAAAACAAGATCACAATATAACTAGTAATGAAATAAAAATCATCAAGTGATCCTGGACTCAGAGAACAGTAATCTCATGATTCTGACTCACAATGCAGTAGCTGAAGAGACTGTGGGTTGTCTCCAACAAGGAATGGTTGGTGTAAACACACATGCCTTGGAGAGTCAAGGGTTAAAGAACACTGAACACAAAATGTGTGACTGTCTAATTACTCTGCTGGTCACATATGTACAGCGTGGTCTTGGCTACTGGCTAATTGGTCCAATAAAACAGATACTTGATTCAAACTGAGCCCATATGATTCTCTCCGGGAATTTGAAATTTTAACAAAACAGAGACCAGAAATGGTTGGTGCTGTCAAGTTTAGGATGGGGTTCTAAAGAAAATGTCTACAAACTTTGGCTAACAAGGTCCTTGACATTGCCTTGTTCTTTTCTTTCTTAAGGCTCAGCTCAACATTTTCTCTTAAATTGAGAGCACCTCAAAATTTTTCCAACTGATCCCACTTTACAACAGTCAGATATAGTTAACAATAGAAACTATAGACTTGAAAACTATTATGATAGTTTTATCATTTTTATTTATAATTACTGTCTATAATAATCTGTAATGAAAAAGCTTTTTTCCCAAGTTGTTCCTCAATTCTAAAATACTCTATTTTCCATCCTAGCCTGACTTTTCAAGAAAGAGCTTAACAGAATTTCTACTCAATGTGTCTAACTGCAATATTCACTAAGGCTCTAGAGAATTATTTAGAAAGTTTTACAAAAGAGCCTTTTAGGAGTAAGTAACAGATAGTCTTGCTGGATTTGGCAATGGATTATAGCAAGTGGTTTTCCTACGCATCCAAGCAATAGGAGCCCAACTATCTCTTCCCACACATTGCTCTTTATAGACATACATGTCTTTGTGGTAAAAGACTTAAAACTGAGTGAAACCCACAGCAGGAGAAATTTAGAGAACTAATTGATTAATGTTCTGTTTCTCTCTGTGTACTATAAAAGTGATCATTTGTTTTAGGAGAGATATCCTGTCCATAGTATAGCTATTCCTGGTTCTATAAATGAAGGTGTTTTTATAGTTTACACAAAAATATATTTCACATCCAAAGTCTAAAATTGTCAAATGTACAAAAGACTGTCCGGTTGAAGTAAATAAAACTCCTTTCTTTGACAAAACGTCTCTAATACTTTCTGTTTAAAACATATTTAACTCTGATACATACACAGCCAACATATACAAAGATACTCCAATTCATAGATTAATATATTAGGATTACAATCTTCATATAAATAGTCTAAAGTTAAAGTCTAAAGTCTATGAGGAGAGCATGGCAACCCACACCAGTGTTCTTGCCTGGAGAATTCCAAGGACAGAGAAGCCTGGAAGGCTATAGTTGGACACAACTGAAGTGACTTAGGACACACACATACAAAGTCTAAAGTCTGCTGTTTTTCAGTTGCTAAGTCATGTCTGACTCTTCATAACACTGTGGACTACAGCATGCCAGGCCTCCCTGTCCCTCACTAAAGTCTATCCTCATTTCTAATTCTGCACATTTATACAGGCCAAAATATTTCAGCGGGTATTTATGTTGAAATTTCACCTTCTACTGAAAATGTGAGCTACACACATAGACACAAATAGAAATTCTGTTCTACTTCCTCTCACTATGTAATCTAAGTCTATCCTACATATTTACATATATTATAAACTTACCATTAATCAGTATTGGCTGAATTCGGAAAAGTCTGCTGAATTCATAAAATGAAGCCAAACTCTATTTAGTTACAATGCAGAGTTAGATCTCTATTCACCTACATTATTTCATTCTCCACAACCATATACCTGTTCTCCCATTTTAAATGTTACTCCTTTAATGAAAGTTTAGATGCTCTCAAAAGATCTTTTTAAAGATTTGAATTTCAACCTAGTAGTGGTGACTAGTAGTGCTCCAATCTCAAGAATTCGGCTTCTAAAAAGTGAAACATTAATTCAAGTGAAGAATAAATAACAACCAAAGTCATCATGTTAGTGAGGAAACTCAGTGACCCACATCCGATACTCCTGGTTCATCATATACACATCAATTACTTTAAGGGAAGAAAAAGGAAATAATTAGCTTAAAATATATTTATAAGAGGAAAAGGCAATGGCACCTCACTCTGGTACTCTTGCCTGGAAAATCCCATGGACGGAGGAGCCTGGTGGGCTGCAGTCCATGGGGTCACTGAGGGTCAGACACGACTGAGCAACTTCACTTTCACTTTTCACTTTCATGCATTGGAGAAGGAAATGGCAACCCACTCCAGTGTTCTTGCCTAGAGAATCCCAGGGGGAGCCTGGTGGGCTGCCATCTATGGAGTCACACAGAGTCTGACATGACCAAAGTGACTTAGCAGTAGCAGCATATTTCTAAGAGCATTCAAAAATCCAAGTAAAAGGTTCAAAATACAATCTGTAAGCAATTGAAAAAATGATACATTTAGTAGATAAAAATTTGGATGATAAAATTACAACAAAAACACTTATTAATAACCAGCACTATAAAATGTCCTAACCTAAATCTTAAATGATGATGATTATATTTATTTCTCCATCATTTTGTCAGCAGAAAAATTAATAAGAAGGAAAAAAACTACCCAGAGAAAAAAGAAGAAAAGTGAAATAAAATTTGTAGGAAGTTGCTCACTTTAATAACATTTTAAAGTGATTCTTTGGAGATAAAAAATAAATTCATAAACGCAAGCAGCAGTCAAAGGTCAACCCTCCAAAAGGATACTTGTCTTATTTTAGTGAATTGAGTCCCTTCTTTTATGAAAAGAGTGATGCTAAGCTTCATGTACAAAGATTAACTTTTTTTTTCAAGTTTTAGTGACTTTTTAAAGTATAGATAAATTTAACTGTGGGCCAAATTTTTTTAAATGCTCACAAAATATAATTTTCACATTAAAAATTCCTTTAACAATGAATTAGTCATCTAAATATGAATCTTTTTTTTCTTCAAATATTCTCAAGAAATTTTTCTCTGTGAAAGAAACATGAATAACATGGAGTGTCTTTTTATGCATCAAAAGACCATCTACTTTCCCACTTCCTTTGTAAAGCAAATATCTCAAAGAATGTCTCTCTCTCTCTCTCTCTCTCTCTCTCTCATGACCTCTAGTTTGGTACCCAAATCACTGCTATTTAACTTCCAACTGTAACCACCAGTCCCCCTTTTGCCCTGGTTACTGCAGACCTAAAGGCTAAATATAAAACAATATGCATCCTCACATCTGGCCTCTCTGTTAGTTTCTAGTTTCCTTCCTTATCCTTTGAGAATTTGTTCTCACTTCCTTGATGCTGCCCTCCCTAGACACTCACTAAGCTCCTCGTATGCCTCACTTTTACCACCAGCAATCCATGCAACCAGACCTTTACTTTTCCCAATATGTACATTCTTCCTGGACAATTTCACCCCAAAAGCTAACTTCATCTTTCGGCAATTCCTCAAATCTGTCACTCCACTAAAACCTTTCTATTGAACTCCGCTCTAATGGACAATACCTCCTCCCATTAGATTCCCCAGAAGCACTTCAAGTGCACCGATACAAAATAGAATGGATCTTCTCCCCCTTAACTGCCGCCCCATCTCCTTAAATCCCTTCTCTGTCAATTCCCAAAGCCAGAAACCTAAGGAGCCTCTTGAACGCTTCCTTTTCTCTCAGCAATGACCCCAGAACACATCTCTGAACCCTGACATTTTTACTTCCTAAGTCACTCTCAAATCACCTACACTGTCCTATTTTTCATAATGAAATATATTACTTACTACTGTGCAAAGCAAGATTTCTTTCCACTGCAGAAAAATTCAAACTAAAGATAATAAAAAGGAAAATTAAAACCACAATCTTCACCCAAAGATAAACATTCTTAATACTTCAATATATATCTTTCCACACAATTTTCTTGCTTCTATAGCACATTTTCCTGTCATCTATAATCCCCTTTCTAATCCATCCTTCACAGGAGGACAGAGCAATGTTATAAAATTCAAGTATGATTCTGTAATTTCCCTGTTTAAAATTCCTGTGTGTGTGCCTAACATTGCCTTTGGGATTAAAGTTCAGAATCCATAGCTCAGCAAAAGTCACTGTTGACTTTACCTCTGCCTTCATTTCCAGCCATTTTCTCAACTGCATTCTTGGCTTCAACCATCTCCACTGCCTTGCATTCTCTGTCCATGCTCTATATATACTAATGCTCTCTATATACTAAGACCTCTACTCAGTGAGACTCATCGTGTCCCCCTTCATCTGGTTAAATATCATTTGTCCTACTAGCTCGTCACACCCTTCAGTGGTTTGCCTCTGTTATTGTTGAGTAGGATGATCCTGTTCTGTTCTCACCATTCTCACAGCTCCTCGAGCATATCTTTTACAGACCTTATTGTCTACATACTGTAATTGCCTTTTCTGCTCCACTGCTGAAGGAAAACCCAAGGAAAAGGCATTTTACTTATCAGTCTTCAGGAGTATGGTTTAAACCCATATAGTTTGGAATTAAAGAGATCTGGGTTTTATCCCCAAATCTGTTATTTACCTCAACGTTACCCTGGGTAAAGTAGCCTGTCTCAGCCTCAATTTCTCCATCTGTTAAATGAACAGAGCCCCCGGTTAAGAGATTAAAAAACAAGACAAGTCAGTGGTAATCAACAGAGGTAATTCTGCTCCCATGAAGACATCTGGCAACATATGAAGACATTTTCAGCTATTATTACTGAAGAGGGAAAGATGCTGAGATATCCAGTCGGTAAACACCAATGATGCTTCTACACATCCTACAAGGCACAGGACAGCCCTCTTTCCTGCCCCCAACAAAGGGGATATCAGAATCCCAGTATCAGCAGCACCATAGTTGAGAAAGCCGAAAGGCAATGCAGGTGTATTTTAGCCTAGCACATGGCCAGTCAGTGCTTGGTGAATGGCAGTGATTCATCATATCAAAGGACTCATGTATTTCCAACCTCTTCTAGAATTTTAATTTGTGCTGCTTCATTTATTACATTTTACATGTGGTAGATTAGCTCGTTTTTTGTTTTGTTTTTTCGTTATATACCAGACTGGAAATCAGAAGTTTCTTCATTTATTAAATGCTTTTTTTCTTCCTAGTTTTATAGAAATATAATTGACATACCGTACTGTGTAAGTCTGAGGCTTCCTGGGAGATGATAGTGGTAAGGAACCCATCTGCCAGTGCAGTAGACATAAGAGACACGAGTTCAATCCCTCAGTTGGGAAGATCCCCTGGAGGAGGGCATGGCAACCAGCCCAGTATTCCTGCCCAGAGAATCCCATGGACAGAGGAGCCTAGTGGGCTACAGCCCATAGCGTCACAAAGAGTCAGACATGACTGAAGGGACTTAGCTCGTACACACACTGTGTAAGTTTAAAGTGTACAATATGATTTGACTTACAGACATCATGATTATTACAGTCAGTAAGATGAGCTCATTGTTCTGCAAGTATTCACTCCCTATAACCTCCAACTTCATGGGAGAAACATACTCCCCCATTATTTGACTTGCTGTGACCAATGGAATGTCAATATAAGTGACAATGGGCCGGTTCTGAGCCTTACCTTTAAGAGGCACAGTCTGTGTTCATTTGCTCTCTAACTCCTGCCAATAACCAAAAGAACAGCTTTCCCCTGAGCACTTACTTTCCCCTCATCTGAGCCCCCAAATAAACATGCAGGAAACAGATCTAAGCTCATGCCCACAAGGCGAAGCCTGGAACAGACCTGCACGGACCCAGCCCACGGTCTGGAGCTAAGCTAAGCTCCATCAAACCGTAACTCATCTGCAGACGCACAAGCATGAAATACATGCTGCCGCTCTGAATCTGAGATCCTGTGGTTGCTACTTATACAGTGATAATTGACTGATAAACAATGCCTTTTTACCTTTATTTTTACACCCTTCTCCCCACACTAAAAAAAGAAAACACCAAGACATCTTTCTTACTGGAATGGAATCTCTCACAGAGGAACAAACAGTGACAGCCAAGTATTACTTACTAAATGCATTTTTTTCACTTCACGTTAAAGCTTATATACTTNAACTGTAAAGGAAAAACTACTCATGTAAATTGAATACAAAAATCTTTATCTCTCATCCGTATATATGAAAGAAAAAAACTGCATGTTACTATTCTAGTTTTCTTTCAGATGGATATTGATAAACCAAGTTAATCGGTTAGTTAATATTCTGTAAAGACAGGAAATTGATTTGAGTTCGAGGACAAGCCATTTTTTGGTACTGTATTCTTCCGATATCTTCCAAATGTACACATTGACTAAGGACTCTTGCCAAGAAGAAAACAGATTTATAAAGTACAAGATAACACAAAATACCACCATCACAAATGAGTTATTATATAAATTCTTCTGTTGAGAAATCTAGTTTATTTTACTGAAAAATCACAAGGGCATCAAGCAAAGCTTTCAACAATGCCTGCCCTACCCACAGCTCAGCCCTAGTATCTCAACTTTCAACTTCCCCAAATACATTTCAATTTTAATATAAGCAACACAGTTTTTAGAATGACGGGAAAAACTGCAATATTCTTTCATGCAGAGTGAAGATCTAGTTAACGAGCAATAATTAATCATAACAGCTTGCTTCAAACTACATTCTTGTCAAAAATTATGCAGAGTCTATAAAATTGATAGCCTAGAGAGCTCTCAGAAAAAAGAAAGATTTCTCCATAGTATCCTTGCTCAACTAACACTGCTAAAAGATGAAGCATCTTACCCTGAGAGGAGAGAAATAGCTGTCATAAACAGGTTCCTTACTATTCCTGGAGTATAAATAAAATTTTGAACTGCCTATTTAAGCTCCTTTTCTTTGTTGGTAATATTCTGTTTTGAAGCTTTGTTGATGGATGCCAAACTCTAAGTATCACCTGTGAAGGAAATAAAACTCAAGTTTACAGTGAGGAATATGACTGCGTCATGGCTAAGAAGATTTGGTACGACAATTTCACAACAGCCAGAGAGATATATTCTTGCTTAATATCAAATATATGGAAATAAAAAGAAATATACCAACCAAATTGCAATTACACTGAAACAAAGTGAACCTTGTACTGTACTCCTATGAGGAAGCATTCTATAACCAACTCTGTTTGTATTTCTCCATCTAATAAAGNATATTCTTGCTTAATATCAAATATATGGAAATAAAAAGAAATATACCAACCAAATTGCAATTACACTGAAACAAAGTGAACGTTGTACTGTACTCCTATGAGGAAGCATTCTATAACCAACTCTGTTTGTATTTCTCCATCTAATAAAGGCAGTCCCTCCACTGTCTGAACCATGCTTCTATTGCTGGGCTAACCCCACTCTATTGTGACTGTTACTGAGTCACTAAGTCATGTCTGACTCTTGCGACCCCATGGATATAGTCCATCAGGCTCCTCTGTCCATGGGATCTCCCCGACAAGAATACTGGAGTGTGTTGCCATCTCCTTCTCCAGGGGATCTTCCTGACCCAGGAAGTGAATGATCAAACCCATGTCTCCTGCATTTGCAGGTGGATTCTCTATTGCTGAACCACCAGGGAAGCCCCTATTGTGATTACTCATTATTTTCCTTAATAGAATATGAGAGTTGGGGAGGAAGGACCAATGTCAGTGTGCTCCCTTATACTTTTAACACCTTGTACAATCTCAGATCTGGAGAAAATATTCAACAGGTGCTCAGGCAAATGAATTCTTCAATCTCCCAACTCTTTGCTGTGGTGAGATCAATCATCAAGACACCTGAAGTCAACCTGCAGGGCACAGTTTCCATTTTACTAAAGCAAAATTTAGATTCTTATCCTTAGAAAGGGATGATATTTTTCAAAGCAGTTCAAAATATTTTCAAAGATGTTACAGATTCTAGGAAAAGTCACTTAAAATTGGAAGTATTTTAAATATTAGCATTCAGATAGTAAAGGTAAAGGATGAATAAAATTTAGAACTGTAAAGAATAATTCCAAGCAAGTTATACACTTAATAGACAAAAATATTTGAGATAATGGTGAGAAGGGAGATAAAGAAAGCTTAAGAAGTATGAATAAAATGCAAAATAGGTAACCTTCCCACCAGATACTTTTTAAAAGGACAATTCTAACTCTTTATCATTTGGCATGTATATACGGTTACGGTAATAAGTTATATATGCAAATCTTGTAATACATTTTTGCTCAGTGTTTAGTGAATCAATTGTGGTTTACTAAGAAAATTCAAATGACAATGTGTTCAATAAATGATTGTGGTATAACTGTGGTAGGAGCAGACACAACAGTGTTAATAAGTAGTGTTATCAATCTTACAAACACCCAGTAAATTCAATATTCCTACTGTCATCTGCACTTTTACCAATAGTTTCAAATACCAGTTTGATTCAATAAAACAAAAATATTTATGTATATATAAATAGGTTTTGTATCAAAATAGCACATGAATTGACAATAACACTTTTCACTTTCATGCATTGGAGAAGGAAATGGCAACCCACTCCAGTGTTCTTGCCTGGAGAGCCCCAGGGATGGGGAAGCCTGGTGGACTGCCGTCTATGGGGTCGCACAGAGTCAGACACGACTGAAGTGACTTAGCAGCAGCTGCAGCAGCAGGGATAAAATAAAAATTGAGCTCCCTCAAGTAAGATTTTTCCCTCTACCTAATTTGCCAAGCCACTAGAAATGTTCTTAGTGACATCAGCTTAGAAAGATTTGTTACATATGCAAAATCTTATCAGTTCCTAAATGAGCACTTAGTATATATGCAACACTTCAAAGCTCTGTACATGTATTCCTTATCAGGTTCTCATAACAACTTTTTTTGGTTAATAGAGATTTTATCTCCACTTTACAGATGAGGAAACTTGAGACATATAGACATTAGGCCAATTACCTAAGGTCACAAAACAAGAATTATAGTTAAACTCAGATAATGCAACTCAAGAGACCATGTCTTAAGGTCTAAAATACAAAATAAAAGAAAAATCACCATCCCAGGGTTTCTAAAGAAAATCCTGATGGACACTAAAACACAAACAACAGTCACATTAATGGAACATCTACCACAGATTAGATACTATGCTGAATAAGCGTGTCTCAGTCCATTTAGACAGCTATAATATAGTACCATAAACTGAATGACTGATAAACAGAAGAAATTTATTTCTCACAGCACTGGAGGCTAAGAAGTCCAGAGATCAAACAGCTGGCAAATCTGACCTTTGGTGAGGATTCACTTCCTGGTTCAAAAATGGCCATCTTCATGTTGTATCCTCACATGGCAAAAGGGATGAGGGAGCTCCCTGGGGCCTCTTTAATAAGGGCACTAATCTCATTCATCATGAGAATGAGTCCATCCTCATGACCTCGTTGTGTAATCTCTCAGTCATGACCTAGTCTTTTGCAACCTTACGGACCACAACCCACTAGGCTCCTCTGTCCATTGAATTCTCCAGGCATGAATACTGAAGTGAGTAGTCATTCTTTTCTTCAGGGGATCTTCTCAACCCAGGGATAGAACTTGCATCTCCTATAATGGCAGCTGGATTCTTTACCACTAAGCCACCTGGGAAGCTCATCCTCCTGACCTTATCATCTCCCAAAGGCCCAACTTCCTAATATTATCTCAGTGAGGATGAGGTTTAAACATGAATTCAGGGGAGACACAAAATTTTCAGTCTATAGAAACATGGTTACCAACATAAGACATAAATCCTGTTCTTCAGAAAGTAACAGTACTGAATGAATGGAGAATTCCAGGAACAGGATCCGCTGGTGAAGAAAAGATGCTGTGAAATGACTAAGAACTAATTTTGAATAGCTCTAACAGAGATTATAGTGGACATTTAAAGCAATGAATATTAGATAACATTTTAAGTAGCAAGAAGCTGCAAAGCACTGAAGAATTTCAAAGTGCAGAATGACACATGAATACTATATTAATCTTAAACTGTTAAGTTACTGGGGATTAGCAGAAGAAAACACTAGTTAGTCCAGCCAAGAGGTTGTTGCAGTGAAAAAAAAAAAAAAGTGTCAAGAGGAATAGGAAGGAAAAAGTAAATTTGAGAAGAAAAGCTCATTTTCATTTGAAATTGGAAAAGATAAACAAAAAACTTGAATCATTGGTGACACGGAAATTCTCAGTGTAAGACTCAGGGTAAAAATGATGATACCATGCACAGAAAAAAGGAAAGACAGGATGAAAAGTTGTTTTTGAGCAAAGGATGAGAAATTTATGTCCAAACATAACATTTAATGTGTCTGCAAGATATTCAGGTAGAAATATATAGAGCAGGCAGCCAAGAGACGGGACTATGTTAAGAATGAAACATTCAAACAAACAGAAATAGAAAGAGGAAAGATAAAAAGTGTGAGGAAAACATGATCTTAGAGGTAGGATAAGGGGCTGCAACAAGGTGCCAGACACAAGGTGATAACAGGACAGTTCTGAGTATGGAGATGCAAATGGAACGAATTACTAGTATTTCTTTTTCCCTAAGAGTACTCTTCATCAAACTGTTGGGCAGCATGAGAAAATGAAGTGCCATGCTATTACCATCTGACATCATCTCTCTTAACTTCCAGACGTGCCCTGAAAAAGCATACCCCAGTAAGAGAGCAACACAGTTAAATAAACCAGAGTGAACTAAATTAATGTTCCTAAGCTTTCCACCAAAGATCTATTAATCTTTTTCACAGTAAGGATTAAATGTATTAAATGCATGAAAAGGCTATATTTAAAGCTGAAATTATAATAAATACTCAGAGAGACAGTATCTTCAAATGAAAAAACAGCAGGTGGTTCGTGATCACCAGAGTAAGAGGCAACTCAAAATTACACATAAAGCAGGAATGTTTCATGTAAAACCAGGTCTTGCCCCAAGGGGATGATTGCTACAGAATTTTCTTCTGCAAACACTCAAATGAAGAATCAGTAAAGAAGAAATGTCCAAGCATACAGTCTCACAAACACTCCAAAACTAGCACCTCTAATTGAAAGGTAATCTATTAAATATCACAACACTCCTTCAGTTTGTGTTTTTTAATGTAAGGTCACACTTATCACCACCTCATGGAAGTGATCAAAATAGGATTTGTAGACTTCTACAGTATGTTGATGATCGCTTACAATAAAAATCAGAATGAGAAAGGGAAATTGTCTGAGAGGACCATTGAGCCAGGTAATAGATTCAGTCTAATATATCCACACAGCAGGAACCAAATTAAAATGTAGATGGAATTCTAATATAGCCCAACTGGAAAGACTTGCTCCAGTTTCTTACAGAAGCTTGTTTGCTATTTGCAAACAACTAATCCTAAAAATGCAAAATTGGTTATATTAGTTATTTTACACACTTCTACAAGTATAAACATGTAAGTTAAAAATATCATCAAGGTCACAGTGTTTGAGACAAAAGGGGCAAAACACATGTAAGTTAGAACCACTTTCTTACTTGATGCAAAATCCGGTCTTAAAACAATACTTACATGATTCAAAATCATGCAGATGATTTTGATGGATCATCAATTATGTACCTAAATTCAGTATGCCTTCTGTATATGTGTGCACTCTGTCACTCAGTCATGTCCGACTCTGTGCAACACCATGGACTGTAGCCCACCAGGATCCTCAGTCCATGCAATTCCCAGGCAAGAATATTGGAATGAGTTGCTAGTTTCCTCTCCAGGGGATCTTTCGACCCAAGGGTCAAACCCAAATCTCCTGCATCTCCTGCATTGACAGGTGGATTCTTCACCACTGCACAACCTGGGAAGCCCCAATATGCCTTCCAATGACATCTAAACTTCTCCTGAAACATAGCAGGATGTAATCTATTACTCTCCATCTTCCGTCTCCTGTCCAATTCTTTTTCCCCATTTCCTTTCCCAGCTGAGCTGTGATATCCCTGTCGATATCAGCCCCATTGGTAAGGAAAGTGACTGTGTGCTAAGTCACTTCAGTCATGTCAGACTCTCAGTGACCTTATGGACTGCAGCCTGCCAAGCTCCTCTGTCCATAGGATTCTCCAGGCAAGATTACTGGAGTGGGTTGCCATGCTCTTTTCCAGGGGATCTTCCTGACCAGTGATCAAATCTGTGTCTCTTAACTCTACCTGCATTGATGGGCAGGTTCTTTACTAGTAGCACCACCTGCAAAGCCCCCAAAGGGAAGGAAGATTTCAGCAGTAATGGGGCAATTTTTGTAACTTCTAAGGGGCCGATGAAACACAAGCTGCAATTAAGATTGCTGGACAAATATCAATAACTTCAGATATCCAGATGATACCACCCTTATGGCAGAAAACAAAGAGGAACACTGGGCTGGATGAAGCACAAGCTGGAATCAAGATTGCTGAGAGAAATATCAATCACCACTGATATGCAGATGACAACACCCTATGGCAGAAAGTGAAGAACTAAAGAGCCTCTTGATGAAGGTGAAACAGGAGAGTGAAAAAGTTGGCTTAAGGCTCAACATTCTGACAGAATGTGGTCCACTGGAGAAGGGAATGGCAAGCCACTTCAGTATTTTTGCCTTGAGAACCCCATGAACAGTATGAAAAGGCAAAATGATAGGATACCAAAAGAAGAACTCCCCAGGTCATTAGGTGCCCAATATGCTACTGGAGATCAGTGGAGAATTAACACCAGAAAGAATGAAGGGATGGAGCCAAAGCAAAAACAATACCCAGGTGTGGATGTGACTGGTGATAGAAGCAAGATCCGATGCTATAAAGAGCAATATTGCACAGGAACCTGGAATGTCAGGTCTATGAATCAAGGCAAATTGGAAGTGGTCAAACAAGAGACGGCAAGAGTGAACATNCTGAAGCTCCAATATTTTGGGCACCTTATGTGAAGAACTGAGTCATTGTAAAAGACCCTGATGCTGGGAAAGATTGCAGGCAGGAGGAGAAGGGGATGACAGAGGATGAGATGACTGGACGGCATCACCAACTTGATGGACATGAGTCTGAGCAAGCTCGGAGAGTTGGTGATGGACAGGGAAGCCTGTTGTGCTGCAGTCTGTGGGGTCATAAGGAGTCGAACACAACTGAGTGACTAAACTGAAGTGAACTCTTGAAGGGGCTGTATGACAGAGATGAAGGGATTTTAGAGACAAGTGTTGCAGACAGCTGTTTGAAGGAAATCATTGTCCAGTTTCAGTTTTTAAAAAAGGAAGAAAAATAAGGGAGAAAAGAAGGCATATTCATGGATAAGGCCCTAAGAGAAAACATTTACAATGATTTAAATCAACTCCAGTTCAGTTCAGTTGAGTCGCTCAGTTGTGTCTGACTCACCCCATGAACTGCAGCACGCCAGGCTTCCCCATCCATCACCAACTCCTGAAGACTTCTCAAACTCACATCCATCAAGTCGGTGATTCCATACATCCATTTCATCCTCTTTNGAGAAAACATTTACAATGATTTAAATCAACTCCAGTTCAGTTCAGTTGAGTCGCTCAGTTGTGTCTGACTCACCCCATGAACTGCAGCACGCCAGGCTTCCCCATCCATCACCAACTCCTGAAGACTTCTCAAACTCACATCCATCAAGTCGGTGATTCCATACATCCATTTCATCCTCTTTCATCCCCTTCTCCTCCTGCCTTCAATCTTTCCCAGAATCAGGGTCTTTTCCAATGAGTCAGTTCTTTGCATCAGGTAGCCAAAATAGTAAGTATACTGTTAAACCTTCTGATCACAGCAAAGTCATAATAAAATAATTGAAAACATTAACATAAGGGTAGGCTTTCAAACCTAGACTATTCATTTTTTTTCTGTAAAGATGAATCTGAATTTTTATATAAATAAGGTTTACAAAACCCTGAATGTAGTAAATTAGAAAAGGGTAACAGAAATATTTAAATTTCTGAATAGGAAAGATATAAATTTTGAAATTTGAGTGAAAATGTTCAAGTAGAGAGTTTGCCACTTGAAACAAATTTTTAAAACTGATCATAATTCTAACCATGGGAGAAAAGCTTAACTAGCAGAGGTTTTACTGGCTAAATTTTCTAATAAAAGGTATAATAAAGCTAGATATAAATAAGAATCTGTTCAAGCATATCTTGGAAACTTTGAAACATATCTGTGTTGGTTTCCTAAGGCACCAAAAACTGGATTACTTAAACAGCAGAAATTGATTGTCTCACAGTCCGAAGACTTAGAAGTGTGAGATTAAGTAGGGCTGGATCCTTTTACGGGCTGTGAGATAATGAGGGATATTTTGTTTCATGCATCTCCTCTAGGTCCTGGGAGGTTCAGACATTCCTTGGCTTGCATATGGTGTACATGTCTGTCTCTTTGTCCAAAGTTTCCCTTTTTTTTTTTTTCACTCTTTTTTCTTTTTAAATTTAAATTTACTTATTTTAATTGGAGGCTAATTATTTTACAATATTGTATTGGTTTTGCCATACATAAACGTGAATCCACCATGGGTGTTCACGTGTTCCCAATCCTGAACCCCCCTCCCACCTCCCTCCNATTTGTATGGAAATACAAAAAACCTCGAATAGCCAAAGCCATCTTGAGAAAGAAGAATGGAACTGGAGGAATCAACCTGCCAGACTTCAGGCTCTACTACAAAGCCACAGTCATCAAAACAGTATGGTACTGGCACAAAGACAGAAATATAGATCAATGGAACAAAATAGAAAGCCCAGAGATAAATCCACACACCTATGGACACCTTATCTTCGACAAAGGAGGCAAGAATATACAGTGGATTAAAGACAATCTCTTTAACAAGTGGTGCTGGGAAAACTGGTTAGCCACTTGTAAAAGAATGAAACTAGACCACTTTCTAACACCATACACAAAAATACACTCAAAATGGATTAAAGATCTAAACGTAAGACCAGAAACTATAAAACTCCTAGAGGAGAACATAGGCAAAACACTCTCCGACATAAATCACAGCAGGATCCTCTATGACCCACCTCCCAGAATACTGGAAATAAAAGCAAAAATAAACAAATGGGACCTAATTAAAATTAAAAGCTTCTGCACAACACAGGAAACTATAAGCAAGGTGAAATACCATTTCACGCCAGTCAGAATGGCTGCGATCCAAAAGTCTACAAGCAAAGTTTCCTTTTTTATAGGACATCAGTAATACAGCATTGGGCTTCCCAGGTGGTACTACTGGTAAAGAATCCACCTGCAAATGCAGGAGAGGTAAAAGACGTGGGTTACATTCCTGGCTTGGGAAGATCTCCTGGAGGAGAGAATGGCAACCCACTCCAGTGTTCTTGCCTGGAGAATCCCATGGACAGAGGAGCCTGGCGTGTCCATAAGTTCATAAAGAGTCTGACACGACTGAAGTGACTTAGCACAACTGCATGCAGGCATATAGCATTAGGGTCCACACTGTCGAACGCTTTCTAACTTGATAACCTCTACAAAGACTGTATTTCCAAATACAGTCACATTCTGAAATTAGGATTCCAACATGTCTTTATTGAGGGAAGACAATTCAACCCATATCAACATTCTTTAAAGTAGATTAAATTTTCATACAAATACATTCTGCCCTCCCTTGAGAACAGCAGTGAGCACAATTTCTTGATATCAGGACTGGCCTCAGGACTTGTTTTGACTGATGAGAGGTGAGTGGAACAACATATGCCCCTTCCCAGCAGAGACACACAGAGTCAAGACACGTCCTGGTCACTATGGCAACACCATCAGATGGGGCTGCTCCCTCAGCCAGGCAGGAGGACTTATCACTTACATATAAAGGACGTGGAACCTCCTTCTGGGTGTAAGCCACTAACATCTCAGGGGTAATTTAAACTACAGCAAACTTAGTCAAACCTAACCAAAAAACTTTCTAGATTACCTCAAAGAAGAAAATCAAAATAAAATTTCAGACTGTCTAAAACAAAATGAAAAGAGTACTTCATAATAAAATCTCGGCACTAGATACAACAAAACTGTAATCAAAGGAAAATGTATCCCCTAAAATACTTTCATTTCCAAAGAAAACTGTAAAAGTTCAAAGAAAGGGATAATCATCTTATGGAAATCAGAAACATATGAAAGAAAAAATTTAAAGTAGCAAGAGAGCATTTTAAAAGATTAAAACAGACATTATTAAAAACAAAAGGGTGAAGGATGCTGCTGCTGCTAAGTCACTTCAGTCGTGTCAGACTCTGTGCAACCCCATAGACGCCAGCCCATAAATAAATCTAAAAGAATGTCCTAGAAAAACAGCATCAACATAGACAAAACCATTTATTTAGAACTGAGGTCATGAGACAAAGAAAGGAAACTAGAGAAAACAGAAAGTGGGAGAGAGGTGAGAGCACAAAGAGGAAAGAAAATCAAGAAAAAAAGAGAAAGCAAAATTAGGAATGGAAAAGGACACAGACACAGATTTTTGGGAAATTAAATGCATTTCAAGCTTACTTTCCAACACTGCCCACACTTGACTATGGCATCAGGGGATTACTCATGGGCCCTTTAAGTCTCCAAACCTTCTTCTCTAGGCACCTGACCTTTTTTCTTCCCCTGGTATCACTCTTTTCAGAATTTCTTCCCCAATTGTCTTCCCCAGAAATCCACATTAAATGTCTTCTTTGTGAGATCTTACCTTAAATTTGAAATATATCTTAAATCCTTAAAGTACAATGAAAGATAATCATTTGTCTGCTTTCTGCTACATATTTTAAGCTTCTTGAAAGCAGCCAAAATTTTCAGTCCTGTCTCGAGATGAGATATGGGCAGTCCTCATTTTGCACAGTTCTCTGATAACGAAGATCAATGAAGCCATATTAGGCAAGGACCCAGTTCAGATGGGCATGAGCTTCAGGTACACAAAATTGTGCAAATCAAGGACTGCCTAAATATAGCAAGTGCCTAGCATTTGACAAATACTAAATAAAATACCAATGAAGGAACGGATGAGTTTTCTAGAGTAGCTTACCAACAGACTTGGGGTTGAATGGAATTTTCAAAATAAAATTTATGAAAAAATAGCATAGAAAAAAGGAAAATCAGTCAAAAACCATCATAAAATCATCATAAGTTATCCCTGAGAGTAATCTATTGCAAGGCTCGACATTGATCCTAGCTAAGTTCCTTCTCTTCCTAGTCCTACTGGATAGTATTTCAGTTACAGTTCTGTTATCAATAAATTTTTCTTCTAAATATACTTAGAATTTCTTCCTCCCCTATTCTCTATCATTATTAACAAAAAGTACTCCTTTCTTTTCTCTCAATCAGATTACTAGATAAACTAATTGGTCATTTTATATAGCCAATTTATATATTTTATATAGCCATTTATATATTTTATAGCCAAAAGAAAGTAGCTGAAATCTGAAATAAAAATATTTAACCATGTCCACTAAAAAACCTTTAAAAACTCTTAACATATTTCAGTCATTGACTGCATTTTAAACAGACACTGAAATATATCCATACTGAAAAAAGCAAGGGAAGAACCACATAAACTAAACAGTGAGATCCCCCAAAAATGTTCATGATTTAAATTTTATTCAGTTTAACCAAAATTCTGGGAGGAAGCTTTTAATGAAGCTACCACTTTTATTTGAATAAATGTATACTGTCTAATAGAATGCACTGAAATTAAAAAAGTAGATAATTAACAGCTCTTAGAGTTTGTGAAATAATAAAAAGATTCACAGAGAAAACTTTTTTAGTGAACATTGATTCAGTTCAGTTCAGTTGCACAGTCTTGTCCAACTCTTTACAACCCCATGGACTATAGCATGCCAGGCTTCCCTGTCCATTACCAACTCCCAGAGATTGCTCAAATTCATGTCCACTGAGTAGGTGACATCATCCAGCCACCTCATCCTCCAGTGTTCCCTTCTCCTCCCACCTTCAATCATTCCTAGCATCAGAGTCTTTTCCAATGAGCCAGTTTTTCACATCAGGTGGCCAAAATATTGGAGTTTCAGCTTCAACATCAGTCGTTCCAATGAATATTCAGGACTGATTTCCTTCAGGATGGACAGATTGGATCTCCTTGCAGTCCAAGGGACTCTCAAGAGTCTTCAACACCACAGTTCAAAAGCATCAATTCTTCAATGCTCAACTTTCTTTATAGTCCAACTCTCACATCCATACATGCCTACTGGAAAAACCATAGCTTTGACTAGATGGACCTTTGTTGGCAAAGTAATGTCTCTGTTTTTTTAATATGCTGTCTAGATTGGTCATAACTTTTCTTCCTAAGAGCAAGAGTCTTTTAATTTCATGGCTGCAGTCACCATTTGCAGTGATTTTGCAGCCTCAAAAAATTAAGTCTGTCACGATTTTCACTGTTTCCCCATCTATTTGACATGAAGTGATGGGACGAGATGTCATGATCTTAGTTTTCTGAATGTTGAGTTTTAAGCCAACTTTTTCACTCTCCTCTTTTCACTTTCATCTAGTGTATCCAAGTTGGTACATGTGTTTTTAAGATACATATATGGCATTGTGCTACATATCGTATTCTCTTTCTGCCCTTCTTCACTCTAACTTATATTTTTAAAGTCTATTCCTTGTCGCTAGTTATGTATCCAGTTGATTATTTCTCGCGATGCATACTATTCCATAATGCATTTTCTGTACATTTTTCTTACTTTTCCCTCAAACACCCATCCTCACTCAACTCCCAGATATTACAACAAACACTGCAATTAATATGTGTTTATGTGTCCCTAAGTGTCTAGTCAAGGCTATGGTTTTTCCTGTGGTCATGTATGGATGTGAGAGTTGGACTGTGAAGAAAGCTGAGCGCCGAAGAATTGATGCTTTTGAACTGTGGTGCTGGAGAAGACCCTTGAGAGTCCCTTGGACTCCAAGAAGATCCAACCAGTCCATTCTAAAGGAGACCAGCCCTGGGATTTCTTTGGAAGGAATGATGCTAAAGCTGGAACTCCAGCACTTTGGCCACCTCATGCAAAGAGTTGACTCATTGGAAAAGACTCTGATGCTGGGAGGGATTGAGGGCAGGAGGAGAAGGGGACGATAGAGGATGAGATGGCTGGATGGCATAACCGACTCAATGGACATGAGTTTGAGTAAACTCTGGAAGTTGGTGATGGACAGGGAGGCTTGGCGTGCTGCGATTCATGGGGTCGTAAAGAGTCGGACATGACTGAGGGACTGAACTGAACTGAAGTGTTATCTAAAAATTTTCCAATATATATAACCAGTAGAAGGATCAGAAAGAAGAAAAAGAGAGCACATATTTTTGCTGTGTTGTCAAACTACACCAGTGTAGGCTTATGACTGTTAAATATATTCTTAATTTGCATTCAAAATATATGATCCCATTATAATAACAAGTATACTAAATATATTAAGAGTTGCCAAATATATAGATAATTTAATTTAAACCTACTTTGAAGGTTTGTAATAAAAACAAATTAAGCAGCTGGCCTAGATCATCCTAAAGTACTGCCTTGAGACTACAACTAGAAAGTGAGCATATTAAACCCAGATTTTAAAAATCATAACATGAACAGGGCATTTATTGTTCCTTTTTAAACCACTGGACACCTTTATTCAGTCATCAGATCCTTTTCATAAATCACACTTTCCAGAGATATAGTATCCATCTCTTTCCATACTGTCTTTCCTGAAATACAGAGAAAACCCTCTAAAATGTTTCCCAGACAAGCAATAATATTTCACATTTCTAGCAGGTAGGAAGTACAACTATCAAACCGTTACAAACTTTTATGGAATGATAATTAGCAAACATTTGGGCAAAAACAGAAATTATCTTAATGAATAGCACCCTCTAAATTAGTTCAGTGAAGCTTTTTGCCATATTCTCTGGCCACAAAAACCTTTCACATTGCCCTACAGACTATGCATTTATTTATGTATTCTATGCTGTTGTGAAAGTACCAATTTAAAGTTGGTGGCTCAAACTAAAAACTCACAAATGCATAACCTAAAGAAATGCCAAAGTAAACTACAAAATCCCTGAAAGTGGCAAGAATGAATCCAGTGATATGGAAAATGCAAAGCCTTTCACATGTGAAGTTACTCTCTTTTGGAGAAGAATACTAAGAAGATTAAAGCTTTTGTTAAGCTACCGAATAGTTTTCATGGACTCTGTCCCTTTGCATCAAATCTTAGATTTCGGTGTTCGTATTAGTTTCTACTGCAGTGAAAGTCTGTAAGCTTAAAGCTCAACATTCAGAAAACGAAGATCACGGCATCCAGTCCCATCACTTCATGGGAAATAGATGGGGAAACAGTGGAAACAGTGTCAGACTTTATTTTTCTGGGCTCCAAAATCGCTGCAGATGGTGACTGCAGCCATGAAATCAAAAGACGCTTACTCCTTGGAAGAAAAGTTATGACTGAACTGAACTGCACTGAACAGTGAAAGTCAAAATACTACACTTTAATACCATTTAATGAAATTTGAAATTTAATTTGATTATCAGCCAGGTAGTGAAAAGAGCTTGCCTTAAAGTGTACAGTTGAGTTCATTTCAGTCGCTCAGTCATGTCCGACTCTTCGCGACCCCATGAGACATAGCATCATCTATATGATACTATATAGCACGCCAGGCCTCCCTGTCCATCACCAACTCCCGGAGTACTCCCAAACCCATGTCCATTATGTCAGTGATGCCATCAAACCATCTCATCCTCTGTCATCCCCTTCTCCTCCTGCCCTCAATCTTTCCCAGCNACTCATGTACACCCGTGTCAGATTCATGTCAATGTATGGCAAAACCAATACAGTATTGTAAAGTAAAATTTAAAAAAAATTAAAAATTAAAAATAAATGTGTGTGTGTGTGTGTGATCAAGTCTGTGAAAAAATTCACCTAGGTGTTAACATGCTATTTCTTGCAAAGTGGTGTGCTGTAACTGGAGAATTTTACTAACTTCATTTTGCTTCTCTATTTTTCAAAGTCTATAATTCATATATAGTTTTATATAAAATAATGAAAATTATTCAACGAATCATACTATAAACTTATTAATATTAGTTTCTGAATATATGTATGGCTAATGTCAAAGCAATATAAGGTCACTCAAAGTGCACTGGATAACCAATCAGGTGAGTTTAATCCAAATTCTGGCTCTATTTCTCACTGACTATGTAAAACAAAGTGTGAGCCTTAGATTTTCTAGGGCGCTTAGATTTCTCATTTGCATAATGGAAATTCAAATATCTTACATAGTTTATAGGAATATGAAATGAGATTACACACTCAAAGATACTTTGAAAATTCAACTGCTTTTTAAATACCCAACATTGTTTTGAAATAATTTCTATTTGTGGACTCAATTTTCTTAGATTAAGATTTAAGCTTACTGCTAACTGGTTTGTATATTGGAAAGAAAAATTCAAAAGTTATTTTAAAATACACAAAACTTTATATTTTTAAAAGTCTTCAGTTAAGTCATTAGTGGAGAATAATATGTTCCCAATAAGGTTTCCATGTATTCCTTTTTTTAAGAAAAATCCTAATTCTAATTCTGTCTAATCTAATAAATCTCTAAATTTTATCTCTAATTCTCAAAAAGTATTTTTCCTAGTGTTATGTATTTTTATTTTGAATATGTGAATGAGTAATTATCTCACAGGCTATACACTTTTAAAACAAAAATGAGTCAGATTAATTTAGACATTTTTCTTCTCTATCAGATTAGCAAGAAAAATGCTTGTAAATTTGAAATATATTCCCAAATTTCTTTGAAACTGTTGTTTTGAAAGACAGCAACAACATTTTCCACAACCGTGTTACCACAGCTACTGGTAGAAACTGGAATGTTGTGCCATTTGTTCCAATGTACCCGTGCTTAATTCCAAGTGAACACAGGTATATTATGCAATGAAGTATTGGTTTGTAAATATTTAAGAGAAGTGTTTTGAGAACCATCAGACAATTGAATGGAAAAATTTTTTTAAATTCAGGCTGATTTTACTGGTTATACCCATAATGTCTGTCTCAACCTCATATCTATTTCAGCTTTCAATATTCCAGATCTATAGCAAAAAGTTTGTGTTTTCTGACTTTATGCTTTTCTCTAATTATTAATCAGTCAACAACATGTATTTGTGTGCAGAACTAGAGTACTTCACTAAATGTGAAGATAAAAAGGAACAAAATAACAATTCATGGATCTATAAAACAGTCAGATTTCCCCATTTAGTTAAGGAGCAAACATTATAAAGATTTTCTTTTTCCTAGTAGTTTACTGATATTGATTCAATGCTTTATAAAATTTCAAAGCACATCCTCTATCCCATTGTTCACCTTTCTGTACAGTGTGTGTATATATAGAGAGAGACAGAGAGAGACACACACAGAGAGAGCCTCTGGGTGTGTTGGGTCTAATTTAGTTTCTAAACTTGCTGGTTTGGTACTAAATCTGAATTCTTTATGAAGAAGGGAGCTGTGCCAAATGGAGACATTTGAAGATGCTGAAGCTCCTAAGATTCTATGTATGTGGTCTGTGAGCTATGTTCATTAGAGACACTTTACAGCAGCATTTACATTAACAGTAAAGTGAAGTGTTAGTCGCTCAGTCATGTCCAGTTCTTTGAGATTCCATGGACTGTGGCCTGCAAGGCTCCTCTGTCCATGGAATTCTTCAGGCAAAAATACTGGAGTTGGTTCCTGTGCCCTTCACCAGGGGTATTTCTGGCCCAGGGATTGAAACCAGGTCTCCCACATTGCAGGCAGATTCTTTACTGTTAAAGCTACCCAGGAAGCAACTTTTTTTTAGCAGATTCCAACCAACTGACAAAGGTTGAGAGCTCGGTTGCCATGTTTGCTTATTTATTTATTTAATACAAACTCAAATCTACTCATTGCCCTAAGTAAATATTCATTTCAGCTTGTAAAGAATTATTTCTGATTAAAAGCACATTCCTAACATGATGTAGAAGTGATAAATGTTTTACTTCTTTAGAGAAAAATAGTGAAATATTTCCCCATCCATCTCTATGTCTAAATATTTAGCAGAAATCTTTATGATGCAACGTAGTTCTTCACACTGTCCTAAAATCCTTCATCTGCACTAATTTTTACCCTTTGGTAATGGGCCATTTGATTCTCTGTCATGCTTAAAATAGAATTGCACTGAAAAGGAACAAACATGGGTAGTTACAGTTAATGGTCTATTACTTGGGTATCTGAGCATAAGGAAACTTCGTGACTCAAGGGAATAAAGAGAAGTAGAAATGAACACTTTTAATCACAGCCTAATTATACTTGTCCAGAAATATTGCATTGTTTATAGAAAGCTTCTTGAATGCCACATTATTTTTTGAAAATTAAGGCCCTTTTTCAGATATATCTTATATTTCGTTTTCTGGAAGTGCTAAGCATTTACCTCTCTTCATGTTGGAATGCATGACTCTCGGTAGATCAACAGACCACATGTGCAATGATCATTAGAAATCCATGAAGTAAAAGAAATGAACTTTCACATCTGTATTCTCTGGGCCTAGAACTCTGTCCAGCACTTAGTAAATGAACTCAGCACAGTCTATTTACCTCCTATACTCTAAGGATGCTATACACTGTTTAAATTCAACAAATGTATTTTCCATATGGGTGAACTCAGCTTAAAAATATCCTATAGGCCTAGCTTTTCATCAACAGATGCTCATATTTTATATTGTAATTATTTTAAAGTTTTCTTTTAGGTGGTGTCTACTCAGCTATATGCATTGGTCATTCCACAAGTAATATTGGCTTTATGAATTCATCATATTTTTCATAAAGTTTTATATGGTTTTAATGGATTCTTTTGAGACAGCGCAGTTCAATTCTGAAGACTGACTTATTCAGTTTAGTTCACTCACTCAGACGTGTCTGACTCGTTGTGACCCCATGAATTGCAGCACTCCAGGACTCCCTGTCCATCACCAAATCCCAGAGTTCACTCAGACTCACACCCATCAAGTCGGTGATGCCATCCAGCCATCTCATCCTCAGTCGTCCCCTTCACCTCCTGCCCCCAATCCTCTCAGCATCAGAGTCTTTTTCAATGAGTCAGCTCCCTGCATGAGGTGGCCAAAGTACTGGAGCTTCAGCTTTAGCATCATTCCTTCCAAAGAACACCCGACTGATCTCCTTTAGAATGGAATGGTTGGATCTCCTTGTAGTCCAAGGGACTCTCAAGAGTCTTCTCCAACACCACAGTTCAAAAGCATCCATTCTTCGGTGCTCAGCTTTCTTCACAGTCCAACTCTCATATCCATACATGACTACTGGAAAAACCATAGCCTCGACTAGATGGACCTTTGTTGGAAAAGTAATGTCTTGGCTTTTGAATATGCTCTCTAGCTTGGTCATAACTTTTCTTNTCAAGAGTCTTCTCCAACACCACAGTTCAAAAGCATCCATTCTTCGGTGCTCAGCTTTCTTCACAGTCCAACTCTCATATCCATACATGACTACTGGAAAAACCATAGCCTCGACTAGATGGACCTTTGTTGGAAAAGTAATGTCTTGGCTTTTGAATATGCTCTCTAGCTTGGTCATAACTTTTCTTCCAAGGAGTGTCTTTTTATTTCATGGCTGCAATCACCATCTGAAGTGATTTTGGAGCCCCCAAAACATAAAGTCTGACACTGTTTCCACTGTTTCCCCTTCTACTAGCCATGAAGTGATGGGACCAGATGCCATGATCTTCGTTTTCTGAAAGTTGAGTTTTAAGACAACTTTTTCACTCTCCTCCTTCACTTTCAACAAGAGACTTCTTAGTTCCTCTTCAGTTTCTGCCATAAGGGTGGTGTCATCTGCATATCTGAGGTTATTGATATTTCNCTGTTTCCACTGTTTCCCCATCTATTTCCCATGAAGTGATGGGACTGGATGCCGTGATCTTTGTTTTCCAAATGTTTAGTTCACTGATTCCCAAAATGTCAATGTCCATTTTGCCATCTCCTGTTTGACTACTTCCAGTTTACCTTGTTTCATGGACCTAACATTCCAGGTTCCTGTGCAATAGTTCTTACGGCGTTGGACTTTACTTTCTCCACCAGACACATCCACAACTGGGCATTGTTTCCACTTTGCCTCAGTCTCTTCATTCTTCCTAGAGCTATTTCTCAGCTCTTTTCATATAGCATATTGAGCACCTATCAACCAGAGGAGTTCATCTTTCAGTGTCATATCTTTTTGCCTTTTCTTATTGTTCATGGGGTTCTCAAGGCAAGAACGCTGAAGTGGTTTGCACTTTCTTTCTCCAGTGGACAACATTTTTCCAGAAGTCTCCACCATGATCCATCCTTCTTGGGTGGCCCTACATGGAATTGCTCACAGTTCAGTTGAGTTAAACAAGATTGTGACCCACGTGAACAGTTTCCTGCCCAATACATAGTAGAAAAATAACAAATGGTGTTTACTCTCTTCTTTTACATGACTCACTACATGATTGCTACATAAAGTTATCTGTGGTAGAAAGGACTATGTATGAATGAAGTTAGAAAACATCCATTGGGAGGCAGGCAGTAGGGGAGATACATGTGGGGCAACAGAAGCATCAACATAGGGTAGTTCACAGAGGGTTAGAGGCACCCTTTTTGCTTCCTAAGCTGGGCAGAGCACCTCTTGGGCCTCCTCTGACTAAGAACAGTGATAACTCCCCATTATTCAGTGCGGTCAAGCTATTGAAAGAAAGGCAGGACATTCCTAGGATATTTAAAGGGTTTTCCTCTATCTCAAAAAAGATATGCCTCTCTCTTTAGAGCTACAGTCAGAGCTCATTTAGAACATTATTTTCTACATAAATAAAAATAAACAGGCAAACAAAACAGAAAAAATGACACTTGGTAGGAATTGGTTATATATATCATCAATCGCGTTCTTTCAGAATACTAGTTTAGTTGGTTTAAGCTGCAAATCCACTCTTAATTTTGGTTTGGTATTGTTTTATGTATAGGCCCTACTTGGCAATCTTCATACATTGCAACAGAGAGCACTTAATTAGAATTTCCACACAATAAGAAAACCCACTTTAGTAAGTTATGCTTTTTAAACAAGGGTCTCTCTTCTCCCAAACATGTATCTTTTCTTCCTCAATTGTCTATCTGATATGTATAAAAGGAAAGATACATATCTCTGCCTTTTGGAGGAATGAAAAATCTACCATTTAAACTTGCTCTCATGTGTTTTGCTTTCTTGGCCTGTTTATATAAATATAAGAAGCCAGAAGCCAGTGAAAATAAAAATCATGAAGCTATCCATGAAACATGCAGAAGCAGACTCCTTGCATGATAAACAAGCTCAGCTGCAGGAAGATCTGTGGTCTGATATTCATTATTGAAAAACTTCCATTGGATGGACAGTTTGTCCAGATGAGTTAGTTAATTTTAAGAGCTCTCTGTCCTCTTAGAAATATACCATTCCAGATTGGCTGAAAATGTGTTTATTTTGAACATTCATTAGTAATTTGGGGTCAGCCACCCCACAGCTTGGTTTGCTTTGGTGCCAGCTGCATGTGTCAGGAAAGTTAGATGTCTCTTGTTTTGTTAAAAGGAGGAAAAGTCATGTGGGAGAATGGGACTCTTGGAGAGAGAAGGGAGTGTGGAGTTTTCAGTTTGCCTCAGGATTGAGAAGCTATGAGGAGAGGCTAGTCCATATAACCTGTAAAGAATTCAGGGGCTTTTTCCAAGGATAACTTCCTTCTCTGCAAATGAAATTCCATTTTGATATTCCAAAACTATTTAAACAAATAATTTCACTTGTGCAAAAGCTCTTTTTCTATGCTAGATTTACTATTTCTTACAAGTTCTATTTGAATCCTGCCTTTACTCCTAAACTTTTTGTTACTGCAGTGGCTCTGTTAAGCCTTCTCTTGTCTGAAGTTCTGAAGCAGTAGGAGATAAGAACCATTGACCTTTACCAATGTATTGTATTCTTTGTGTTCTCTGGTGGCTCACTGGTAAGGAGTCTGCCCTGCCAATGCAGGAGACATAGGTTTGATCTCTGGTTCAGCAAGATACCCCGGAGGAGGAAATGACAATCCACTCCAGTATTCTTGCCAGGGAACTCCTATGGACAGAGGAGCCTGATGGGCTACATTCAGTAGGGTAGCAGAAGAGTGAAACACAACTTAATGACTGAATTTAGTTCAGTCGCTCAGTCATGTTGATTCCTACATCAGGCCTCCCTGTCCATCACCCACCCCAGAGTTTACTCAAACTCATGTCCATTGAGTTGGTGATGCCATCCAACCATCTCATCCTCTGTCATTCCCTTCTCCTTCCTTTCGGCTATCCCAACGTCAGAGTTTCTTCCAATGAGTTAGTTCTTTACATCAAGTGGCCAAGTATTGTAGTTTTAGCTTCAGCATNGAAGAAAATGGTTACCCACTCTAGTATTCCTGCCTGGAGAATTCCATGGACAGAGGAGCCTGGCAGCTATATTGTGTTTGCTTATTTGCTGAAATGCAGAATGTGAGGATGGGACTCTTTTGTTCATTCTTTGAGACATACCAAGCACTGAGAACTAAACTGAGGGGTTGCCTCAGGAATATTTGTGAGAGAATGAATGAATCTCCTAACACCCATGCTCAACCATGCATCAGCACTTCTCTATTGGAACCTCATCCATAAGCAAGAACTAAAAAGGGCTAAAACACAGCCATACCATCATGCATAATGATTTTACTATTATTAATAATTAGTTGTCCCCAACGTTACCCTGGAAAGGTCACTTTTCATTCCAATGCCAAAGAATGTTCAAACCACCACGCAATTACCCTCATCTCACACTCCAGCAAAATAATGCTCAAAATTCCCCAAGCCAAGCTTCAACAGTACATGAACCAAGAACTTTCAGATGTTCAAGTGGGGATTATAAAAGGCAGAGGAACCAAAGATCAAACTGCCAACATCTGTTGGATCATAGAAAAATCAAGAGAGTTCCAGAAAAACATCAATTTCTGTTTTATTGACTACGAAAATTCTTCCAGAGATGGGAATACCAGACCACCTCATCTGCCTCCTGAGAAAGCTACATGCAGGTCAAGAAACAACAGTTAGAACTGGACATGGAACAATGGACCAGTTCAAAATTGGAAAGGAAAAACATCAAGGCTGTATATTGTCACCCAGCTTATTTAACTCATATGCTTATTTAACTTATATGCTTATATCATGTGAAATGCTGGGCTGGATGAAGCATAAGCTGGAAACAAGATTGCCAGGAGAAATACCAATAACCTCAGATATGCAGATGACACCACCCTTATGGCAGAAAGTGAAGATGAATTGAAAGGGCCAAGGGATACAGGAGAGTGAAAAAGCTGACCTAAAACTCAACATTCAAAAAACAAAGATCATGGCATTCAGTCCCATCACTTCATAGCAAATAGATGGGGAAACAATGGAAACAGTGACAGACTTTATTTTTCTGGGCTCTAAAATCACTGCAGATGGTGACTGCAGCCATGAAATTAAAAGATGCTTACTTCTTGGAAGAAAAGTTATGATCTACCTAGATAGCATATTGAAAAGCAGAGATATTACTTTGCCAACAAAGTTCCATCTAGTCAAAGCTATGTTTTTCCAGTGGTCATAAATGGATGTGAAAGTCGGACTGTGAAGAAAGCTGAGCATTGAAGAATTGATGCTTTTTAACTGTGGTGTTGGAGAAGACTCTTGAGAGTCCCTTGGACTGCAAGGAGATCCAACCAGCCCATCCTAAAGGAGACCAGTACTGGGTGTTCATTGGAAGGACTGATGCTAAGGCTGAAACTCCAATACTTTGGCCTCCTCATGTGAAGAGTTGACTCATTGGAAAAGACCCTGATGCTGGGAGGGATTGGGAGCACGAGGAGAAGGGGACGACAGAGGATGAGATGGCTGGATGGCATCACTGACACGATGCACGAGTTTGTGTGGACTCCGGGAGTTGGTGATGGACAGGGAGGCCTGGCATGCTGCGATTCATGTGGTCACAAAGAGTTGGACACAATTGAGTGACTAAAATGAACTGGTAGCTCAACTGGTAAAAAATCCAATTGCAATGCAGGATACCCTGGTTTGATTCCTGCATCGGAAAGAGCCCCTGGATAAGGGAATGGCAATCCACTCCAGTATTCTTGCCTGGAGTATCCCCATGGACAGAGGAGCCTGTCAGGCTACAGCCCATTGTGTCCCAAAGATTCAGACATGACTGAGCGACAGAACACATAAAAATAATTTAAATAAATTGATCATTAAATCACAGCATAATCCAGCTTAGATAAAATTTTGTAGGGCCTTAAAATACATTGGATATTTAATAGAGACAAGTCACTCTCCATAAAATTAAATATCTTGACTCAAAAACAGCTATTAAGAAAATGACCTATCAAAAGAGCTGGTAAGTGCATCAGGATATATTTCAACAAAATTTGTTAACAAAATTTATAATCATTAAAAACATACAATGACTTTTACTATGGACTGCAAGGAGATCCAACTAGTCCATTCTAAAGGAGATCTGACCTGGGTGTTCATTGGAAGGACTGATGTTGAAACTGAAACTCCAATACTTTGGCCACCTGATGTGGAGAGCTGACTCATTTGAAAAGACTCTGATGCTGGGAAAGATTGAGGGCAGGAGGAGAAGGGGACGACAGAGGATAAGATGGTTGGATGGCATCACCGACTCAATGGACATGGGTTTGGGTGGACTTTGGGAGTTGGTGATGGACAGGGAGGCCTGGTGTGCTGCAGTTCATGAGGTCGCAAAGAGTTGGACACAACCAAGGAATTGAACTGAACTATAATTAATATATATATTCAATTGATCCTTCAGTCTTTATCTTTCTACCAGCCTTTTATATATAGGAAAATATTAACACTTTTTACTGCTAGAAATATTAATTCTAAGACACATTGATAAAATATATTAGCTGACAGGATCAAAAATCCATATTCAGATGTTAAGTGTACAAAGCTAACCTGGACAAGGTAAAGTATGAATTTCACTCTTTATAGCATGTACACCTTGTATTGCATTATCAACATAATGAAAAAGTTTATTCATGGAGTAAAAGGTTTTTTAAGAATTCATAAATATTACATTACCAAGTGAGTGTCAATCACATATTAGTGACATCATAAGCTTCCCTTGAAGTTTATTGTCATACAATATTTAGGAAAATGTGATATTAATACAGCCCTTTTTTTTTTCTCTATTTATTTGCTGCTGCTGCCACTGCTGCTAAGTCGTGTCTATAAGCAAAATGAGAAAACTTGTTTAAAGAAAACATTCTGGATCTTCCAAAAATTCCTGATTAACTTTAATAACCTATTATTACTTCTGAAAATAAACATCTCTAAGATAAATGAGTTCTATTTCAAAAGTAGTTAATAATTGTTTATCTCTTTCCAAAGAATATTAATGTTCTCAACATTAATTTTTTTTAATATAAAATAGACTCAATTTAAATACTGGGGGGAAAAAAGATTATATACCTTGTCAGCACTTTAAAAAAGGTCACTGTACTTTGTATGAATGTGAGATTTAGGAAATTCATTGTTCCTAAAACATCTAATGGAAAATAGGATAACTAACCAATTCTAAGTTTAGAGGGTAGAATGGTGTTTAACCTGGGCAGGAGGGTAGGAGAAATGATACTGATCAAAGAGCACAAACTTCCAGTTATAAAATGAGTAAGTTTTGGGGATATAATGAACACCATTGTGATTGGCTAACAACACTGTAATACATACTTGAAAGCTACTAAAAGAGTAGATCTTAAATGCTCTTACTATAAAAAATGACATGATGGAGGTATTACCACTACCATGGTAACTCTACTACAATACATTAGAGAATCAAACCAATGCACTGTACATCTTAAATTTATACAGTGTCAATGATAATAAAGCTGGGGAAATTTCTAAAATAAAAAGATAATTTTTTTTAACTTTAAAAAAAAAAGGACTTCTTTTAAATGGACCCTCAGAGACATGTTACGGTTACTATTTCTAGGTTCATATAATAAATGTAAAGAACCAGAAGATCCCTAATCTAACCATCTGAGAAGGCCTGAGTATCACACAAGGAAGTGGAAGACGAGAGGGCCAAAGAGAAGGAGGGTGGTAGCTTCATGGACTGATGGTGGAGGGAGGGCTGAAAAACACTTGCAAACATAGGAATCAGTGTTCAATTTTGAAATTATTTGTGATTTTTAGATTTTTATCTTCTTTCATCACCACCATCTCATAAAATTTATTTTATATATACAACTTAGGTTAGTGTGTGTACATGTATGTGTGTGTCTATGGAAGTGGTAATTAAGAAAAAATTTTCATACTGAAGTAATATGATAGAAAAGAGACACAAAAACAAATGAAAAAAAGCAGCAAAACAGAGGAAACTGTCTGCAAACCATGGAAATGTGCGGAAAACTTCTGAAGAGTTTGGATTTCCCTAGTGGAAAGAAATCTTAATTATTTAAGCTAAACCTTTAAGAAGTGGCATTCCTAGCTGACAACTGTACCTAGGAAAAAAATTTTAATATATACAGAAACACTCACAACATGATACATATCCTCTAAGTGTGTATACAGGTTCACAAGGTAAATTCATACAAGAAAATAAAGAATGCACCAAATAAAGGAGTATTTTTGAAAAGATATTCAGATACTCCTGTCATTAAGGAATTGCACATTTTGAATACAAGATACCATTTCTCATGCATGAGTTCATCAAATTTTATTCTAAAATTCTTTTAAATTTAAAAGAAATATTTTCAGAATTTTTTTTTAATTCTGACAATAATTTCTGAATTATTGGAAAGAGTTGGGAAGGATGCAGAATAAAGACAAAGCACATCAACTACCTGTGGGAGTTTAAATTGGTTCAGCTCCCTAGAAGAGTAATTCTGTAATATCTGGTCAAGTTGACAAGGTCACAGCCTATAAGCCACAATTTCACTTCTCTATATAAACACTAAAGAAACATGTACCCTTGGAGACATGAACAAGAAGGTTCACTGCAGCACCACCAGTGCAAATATAAGTTGGGAATTATTGAAATGTCCATCACGGGAGGGGGGTGAATAAAGCTACATATCTACAGATAGTAATTTTATAAATCAATTAATATGTATGAATAAGAAATAGAGGGACAGATAAATCTCAAAAACATAGCTAGTTGTAACCTCCCACACCTCCTGGTCTTTACTCAATATACAGTAACCATTTAAGAACTATCTGTTGTGATCCCTTATACAAAAGTAAGATTAAACTAATATGAAGATAACAAAGTGATAAAAATGTCAATTCATCTTCCAGGCAATAAATGTACAGTTCTCACATTACAAAGATTTAATGAATGTGTTTTATATAAAATCAAGAAAGAACTGTTCAGCTTATTATGAGCAGGTTACTGTTGTTTCTAGGTAAAATTATCATAGCAATAGGTTATATGAACATAACCTTCATCAGTCAGAATTTAAAAACTAAAAGTTAACTTCTCAAAATTTAAAAAAGAATTCTGGCACAGTAAACCTGATCTTAGTTCTACACTTCAAATTTTTTCCCACAATCGATAACGCTTCATGCAAAGCAAGCTCAATGCTTCATGCAATTTCCAGCTGAAAACTAATTTAAGCTCTTGCAACTTTTATCTACAATATATGAAAATTAGTCATTTTCATAATTAATAGAAGCTTGCTCACAGCTTTGTTCAATTCAGAAGAAACAATTTTTAACATTTCAGAGATACAGGACAGTTAGATAAAGAACAATTGCATTGGTAGCTGCTACGTGAGATAACATACTAAACCATGCGCTGCTTCAAAAGAAAAAGAAAAATACAATCACATTTAGAATATGCCATCGACAGAAACACTATAACGTGCTCCTTCTTAGTCTTTTCTGGGGTTTTTCTGGGGGACGGAGAGGGCATGCCACACAGCTTGTGAGATCTTGAACCCCGGCCCTCAGCAGTGAAAACGCAGAGTCCTAACCACTGGACTGCCAAGGAATTCCCTCCTTCCTAGTTTATAAAATCAGTAAACAGACATTGGCAGATCAGAAGTCCGAATGAGCCAATAAAAGTAAAAATAGACTGAAAATTTGGGCAAGGTACAATCCAATTCCCTGGCATTGCTGGCACTTAGTAAGTGTTCAAGAGGGATATAAAATGCATGAAGGGAAGGGAAGGATAAAGGAGGAGAAGAAGAAATGAAATCTTTCATTTTATTTCAGAATCATCTTCCTGCTAAGCATCATTCATGCATTCATTTATTCATATATTGATGCAGTTCATTTAATTACATTAACTGAGTCCCGGCTCTAGGTTCCAGAGAAAGAGAAAAGCCAACATATTTCCTCAACACTGCCAGCCTAAGGCTACCTGTTCTCTTACCCTTAGGATGTTTATTAGAAAATTTTCAGTGTTAGAAATAACATCCTTCCTATATCCTTGTACACAATGTTCTTCCAAGGAATAATTTTAAATAGTATCACCTCTGCAAAGCATAGTAGAAGGGAATATAATAAGAATAATGTACTTCAGGCTTACTACTGTAACGTTTATACAAATGTACTCATCTATTAAGATAGTCAAATATTCACTATATCCTGTGCCTTTGACTGTATGTATATGGATACATACATATATTTTACACTAGTTTTACAATGGCCATACACTAGCTATACATCTCATAGTAGCTAATACCTGTTAGCGTGAAAGGGGAAAATACATGAATTATATTCACATTCTCATTCTTAAGTTACTTGCTTTAACATATTCCAATATTTCATTGAAAATAGGAATGTAATTTTAATAAAAGTCCTAAATCTAACATCTCAACCCAAGAGGACAAGCTTATCAATCTTTCAAGTGCTTTTAATCAAGAAATGAAAATGTACTTAGCCCAGAGAATTAAATCAACAAAATGTTAACTCTTTTTTATTTATCACTCAGTCTTTTGTGATAATGCATACTTTTTAAAGGATATATATAAAACTAGAAATTTCCAGAGTAAAGATTTAGTGTGCACCACAAATTTTAGAAATATGTGAGCTTTTTGAAGATGAGAGGAGTAGGAAAAGCTCTATCTCCAAGGGAAAGTCAAAACTTTTTAAACTTATCTTCCCAATGTTTCAACAAAACATAAGCTTCCAACAGTGTTCTTCCAAATATGCCTTCATTGTATTTTTGAAAAATTATGCTGAAATATTTTTATATTGTTTTAAATTAAAAAAAAAAACTAAGCCTTATTCTCTTATTTGAGCTGTGATTTAAAACCTGACAAATTTGAAAGCTGGATAGGAGTTGCTTTTCTACAGTAGATGACATATTCTCTGTCAAGTTCTTTTATTTCTTCATGAGTCACATCATACTTTAGTGTATAAATAAATAAAATATTTATGAAAATATTTTCAAAATATTTTTAAAGCAGGCAACCCCACACTCATAAAACAGCTGAAGGGAAACAGATTCGTGCGCATTATTTCAGGCTCCCCTGCTTTATTCATGAACATTATTAAGACCCGGAAAATAAAGAACAGTTATTGTCTGCACTGTGTCGGAGCCAGCAATCTCTTTGCAAACAGGACCACTAATTTATGAACAGCAACAGACACAAGGAAACCCACTTGTTCCTTTCATCTTGTAAAACGCCACAAGCTACGTGAATAAGGACCTTTAGGATATAGTGAAGCCCCAGGTCACAATTACAGACCCTTCCAAAAACATATTTTTGTTTGCCTGCTTTATTTTAAGGAAACCTATAACAAATACCATTAGATTCCTTAAATGAAAAAAGGAGAAGTGTTGTCCCAGTAAGGAGGTGGATTCCAACCCATTGATAATATATTCCACCCCACTGGTAATATATTAACTTCCAGTGCTGAATTCCAGAAGTGACTGTGGACTGTACAGTGGAATAACCTTACATCTTCTGAGATCAGTGGCTGGCAGTTTCCTTGCTTCTGAGCGACTCCAATTTCCCAGCCTTTATCTCACTGTCATGTGGGGCTCACTACATTCATGGACCCAAGTGATATTTTCCCCATCGATGATATCCAAAGGCTTATTTCAAAAACATGCTTCCATGGAACCCCAAGAGATCCATGAGAGAAGGGACCATACTACACCCCAATCCAAAGTCTTTTATAACATACATAAAGGCTAAAAAAATATTGAAATAGGAAATATACATGAAATATTAAAAAGTCAAAAGATCAAAACGTAGCACATCTACTTACACTATTTAAGAAGTAAATTGAGAGTAATTTGCTGTCAAGCCAAGTAAGTTTCCCAACAAAAATGCACTGGCTTGTTTCTTCTTAAGGGAAAAAAAGGGAGGTGCTGATTTGTTTGTAGATATTTTCATTACATAGAAACTAGACAGAGGGCATTTTACTTATTGATAAAGTGTCTTGTTTGGTTCTAATATTGCAAATGTGATCTCTCACATTGCTTATAGCACACATATTAAGCTTGTTTTTATGGAACTAAGCCTATAGCTACTTATTCTATTCATTAAATTAAAAGCAGGTATTCTTCCTGTAAGAGAATTTGTTCCAGTAAAGTTAGCCTTTAGGCAAATCTCTTCTAAATCTGCCTTGCCTTCTCATGATTCTTAAATAAAACTGACATGTCACAAAGGGAGAACAGGAAAATTTACTATAACAAATCATATTTAAGAAAGACCCATTCTTTTTCACTTTCATAATTGATATTTTTAAAAAAAGCAAAACTCACCCTAGTAAAAATACAGGGATAATTTACTAAACAGAAAAATTGTTTAAGTTGTACATAATATTACTAGACACTCCAGTAGAGACAATCTCATGTCATTATACTATTGATAAAAGTGAAAGTATTAGTCACCCATTCATGTCCAACTCTTTGTCCACCAGGCTCCTCTGTCCATGGAATTATCCAGGCAAGAACACTGGAGTAGGATGTATTCCCTTCTCCAGGGGCTCTTCCCGACCCAGGGATTGCACCCAGGTCTCCTGCATTGCAGGCAGATTCTTTACTATCTGAGCCACCAGGGACACTTTTACACCAAAAGTTTTCAGCAGCCCAAACCCATGTTAAAAGTCTAAATACTCCAGGTTTTGTATTTTTCTCAATCTTTTGAATTCAATGCACTCTATCTTGATCAATTTATCCAACAATATGTGAAAAGTTTGTTACAGTATATTTGAAGACAGAAGAAAATGTTCAGCTACCATTCATTGAGTCCCTGTGTGTTAATAACTGCTGGCACTTTCACCTGGATGGTTAACATTGTTATCCAAAAAAGTAGATTTGATTTATCATGGTCTTCTTCTACCATATCTTCTTACTTGGAGTGATTTAGTTTTGATGTTAAACGATAAATCATAATGAAGCTTCAAGAAATCATAATGAAGCTTCACTGTTCAAAAACCTTTAATGACTCTCTCAAACTCAAATTGATGTTTTAAGTCTTCTTCCACGTGAGTCCAACTTAACTCTTTTCAAGTGTATGGTCCACAATTCTCATCCACAGCTCCTCTGCTCCGGTAACGTTGATCTATTCACTGCCCCTTTTATCTCTAAAATGTATTTTCCATATCATACACTTTATCATTTTCATAAGAAAAAATCATTACATCACTTTCAGTGGATGGTTAACATCTTCTAGTTCAGCTAATTCAAGTCACAAATCTTTGCTTAAAATGCATATCAATATCTTTTCCTCCAACAATTTCTCATGAATGAATTCCATAATAGAAATGAGGCTTTTTTCTAAGACATATAGATTAAAACATCTTAAAATCTGACATTTCAAATGTTTCTATTTCAAAAAATCATTAATTCATCAGGAATTACATTTTAACTCAACTTAAATTTTGTCCTGATTTATTATATTCATTTTATCTGATAAGTAGAGTTTTAAAAATTAATCGGCTTTGTGATTTAATTCTGTATGTAAACAAAGCACAAACTATTTAAACAGATTGACATTAATACACTTATTAAAAAGGAATACCAACAGAAGTTATATTTTGTGTTGAACAAAAGCAATAAATTTGTTTGAGAGCAGTGTATTCTAAATATTTTCATTCTAATCATAGACAGAATAGCTGCTGCTGCTGCTAAGTCGCTTCAATCGTGTCTGACTCTGTGCGATCCCATAGACAGCAGCCCACCAGGCTTCCCCGCCCCCAGGATTCTCCAGGCAAGAACACTGGAGTGGGTTGCCATTTCCTTCCCCATACAGAATAGCTAATGCTTTATAAAAGAAAAAATATTTTATTATATTAAAAAGGAATTTTACAGACAAGATGACTAAGACAATAAAAAGATCATATATTTGCCAATGTGTGTTATAATTTTATAACCCATTAATTTTATTTCTCGGCACGTTGTTTGAATTAAGGTTGCATTCTGGTCGTAGATGATCCTTAAACATCCAACTAATATTTCCTACTTTACTATTTATCAGACTTGTCTACACTTTGACATATCACAATGATGGTCCTAGAAAAGCCACGTGAGGAGGTAGAGGAAAAGTTAGGAAAATACTTCTCAAAATTATATTTTTGAAAACGAATCTATAATTACCCAGTTAAAAGCAATGGGATTTTATTTTATAGACTATTTTCATAAAATCTCATAAGTATGTCTGCTCATACTGAAGTAAACCATGGGTCAGTATACTGGGGATCTGGCAGAAACCCCAGAAAGGCATATATTTCACTAACAAAACAGACTCCCTATTCCAACTCAATTTAAAAGCCTGATGATGACCTCAGAGACAAGCCATGAAAGTTAGTGGTGGTTTAGTTGCTATCAAGGTTAGAATAAAGCTAAAATTCATTTTATACCAGTATAATACACAAAGACGAAGAAGTACACCTAGATAAATTTACCGGGACAATAATAACAGGTAAAATACATAGCAAGATTTGTCCCCAGTTTCAGAAATCAAGATATATTTACCTTGAAAGGCAGCTGCATTTCGAGATATCAAAAACTTTAATGCAGAGCTGGATGTCTGGAGCACCTGCTGCATATCCTGGTGAGCCACGACTTGGTACCTCTCCTCCATCTTCCTAGTGCAACACGTAGGTTTTTTGGCTGTGCAAACCTGAAGATCAGGCCCTGTAATACACAGAATATTTTTCAGAATAATTACTTTCATTTAGCAACATTACATGTTATGTATCAACCATTAATGATCAGCACTGCATATAACAGCTGCATGTTCTGGATACCTTCCAGCAAAAAGACCCCAGTGGGTTGACACCAACCTAGGGATACACTGGTCCCACGGCAAGCTGTGTCAGGAACCGGCCCTAACACCAGCAGGCAAAAGCACAAACATGTGGAGGCTAACAGCTACACTGCCAAACAAGCAATGGATCGCTAGAAAAATCAAAGAAGAAATAAATTTTTCAAAAACTTAGAGACAAACAAAAAATGAAAACGCAACAATCTAAAATCTACAGGATGCAGCAGAAGAAATTCTAAGAGGGAAGTTTATAGCAATACAAACTTACCTCAGGAAATAAACAAACAAAAAAGAACTTCAAAAGAATAACCTAAATTTACACTTAAAGGAACTAGAAAAATAAGAACAACAACAAAACAATGTTAGAAGAAGGAAAGAAATCATAAAGATCAGAGAAGAAATAGATGAAACAGAGAATGTGGGAGTAAAAAAAACAGAAAAGATCAATTAAACTAAGAGCTGATTCTTTGAAACAAAATTGATAATCCAGATGCCAGACTCATCAAGGGGAAAAGTAAGAGGGCTGAAATCAACAAAACTAGAAATGAAACAGAAGTTAGAATTGACACCACATACATACAAAGGGTCTTAAGAGATTACCACAAAGAATTATAGTCCATTATCATGGAAAAAGCAAGAGAGTTCCAGAAAAACATCTATTTCTGCTTTATTGACTAAGCCAATGCCTTTGACTGTGTGGATCACAATTAACTGTGGAAAATTCTGAAAGAGATCAGAATACCAGACCACCAAATCTGCCTCTTGAGAAACCTATATGCAGGTCAGGAAGNGGGGCAGGAGGAGAAGAGGACGACAGAGGATGAGATGGCTGGATGGCATAACCGACTCGATGGACAGGAGTTTGAGTAAACTCTGGGAATTAGTGATGGACAGGGAGGCCTAGCATGCTATGATTCATGGGCTCGTAAAGAGTTGGACATGACTGAGTGACTGAACTGAACAACCTAAAAGAAATAGACATGGGACTTCCCCAATGGTCCAGTGGTTAAGACTCTGTGCTTCCAATGTAGGAGTGCAGGTTCAATTCCTGGTTGTAGAACTAAGATCCCATATGTCTCATGACCAAAATTTAAAAAAAAAAAAATAAAAGATGTGGACAAATTTCTATAAACACACAATCTTCTAAGACTGGACCAGAAAGAAACAGAAAATATGAGCAGACTAACTACCAGTAATGAAATTGAATCATTAAAAAAAAAAAACCCACCACCACCAACAACAACATCTATCCTTCTCAAAACTATTCCAAAATATTACAGAGGAAGGAAGTTTCAGAGCTCATCCTACAAACCAAGCATCACATTGATATTAAAATCAGACAAAAACATCACAAAAAGAAAATTATAGGCCAAAATCATTGATGAAAATAGAAAATCCTCAACGAAATATTAGCAAACCAAATTTTCAACACTATTTAAAAACCCATGATGCATGGAGATAGTTCAGTATCCCCAACCAGTCAGTCAGTGTGATACCCCACACTAACAAACTGAAGAATAAAAACTGTGTGATCATACCAATAGATACAGAAAAGGCTTTTGACAAAATTCAACATTCGTTTATGATTTTAAAAAAATTCTAGAAAGTGGGCAGAGAGGGAACATACTTCAACATAATAAAAACCATATATGACAGACCCACAGCTAACATAACACTCAATGGTGAAAACCTGAAATAATTTCCTCTAAGACCGGTACAAGAAAAGAATATCCTCTTACCACTTTTCTTCAACACAGTATTTTAAGTCCAGCCACTGCACTCAAGCAAGAAAAAGAAACAAAAGGAACCCAAATTGGAAAGGAAGAAGTAAAACTAACACTTTGCAAAGGACACGATTCTACACATATAAGATCCTCAAGACATCATCAGAAACTACTAGAGCTCACCAACAAATTAGTATGAAAAATTAATATACAAAAATCTGTTGCATTTATATATACTAACAATGAACTATCAGGAAGAGAAATTCAGCAATCTCATTTACAGCTACATCTGAAGGAATAAAATATCTAGGAATAAACCTACCTAAAAAGATAAAAGACCTGTACTCAGAAAATTGTAAGACTAATGAAAGGAACTGAAGACAACATAACATACAGAAAGATATACCATGTTCATGGATTAGGAGAATTAATATTGTCAAAATGATCATACTACCCAAGGCTATCTACAGATTTAATGCAATCCCTATAAAAACAGAACTAGAACAAATTATTTTAAAATTTGCATGGAAATATAAAAGTCCCCAAATGCCATATGAAGTTCTTAGAGTCAGGAAAATCATAGAGATGGAAACTCGAATGGTGGTTGGCTAGAGCAGGGCAGAGGAAGGAGATTGCAGAGTTAATGTTTAACAGGGATAGAATTCCAATTTTGCAACATACAAGTAATACTGGAGGGATATGGTAACAATGGTTGTACAACATAAATGTATTTAGTACCACCAAACTAGGCACTATAAAATGGTTAAGATGTTACATTTCATATTTTACCACAACAGAAAAAAATCAGAAACAATTTTTGATTATTTATATCAAAAATATGATATATGATTAACAACTCTTATCCTGGATAGGAGCCCAAGTCATGCATATTTATCCATAGCAAGCAAGATAGAGAATACAGAAAAGTACAAGGTATGCATTAAAAGGAATGAATTTGAGTCAGTTCTAGTGAGGGAGATGAACCTAGAATCTGTTATACCAAAGTGAAGCAAGTCAGGAAGAAAAAAACAAATATCGTATATTAACACATACACATGGGCTTCCCTGATGGCTCAGATGGTAAAGAATCTGCCTGCAATGCAGGAGACTTGGGTTCAGTTCCTAGGTCAGGAAGATCCCCTGGAGAAGGAAATGGTAACCCACTCCAGTTTTCTTGCTGGAGAATCCATGGACAGAGGAGCCTAGTGGGCCACAGTCCATGGGGTCACAAAGAGTTGGACACAACTGAATGACTAACATACACATGGCTGATTCACGTTGTTGTATGGCAGAAACTAACACAATGTTGTAAAGCAGCTATCCCCCAACCAAAAAAAAAAAAAAAAAAGAGGCTTGGCAAAGTGCCTCAAGAAGACAAACCTGAGAGTGCCTCAAGAGGTGGGCCTTCAGCCATCCCAAGGCTACCCAGGTTTTACGTAAAGCTCAGGACATTGTATTTATATGGTCTAACCCAATAGAGATTTTCCCTTATTTGGGAGTAGGAGGAAGAATTATGGCCTTTGATCTCTGCATTGCACAGCTCCTTCCTTGGCTCTTCATTGACCAACTGTAGATCAGTAAATACAAAATACTTGAATGTGCACACAGACACACCAGCCTCTTTTCAAACTCCACACTTTCCACACAGATTCAGCCTCAGGTTTTAGCCTGTGTAAGTTAGACAAATAAACAGCAGCGTGTTTAAGGATTTCACAAAGGCTGAGATGCATAAAATGCATCACAGTAGGTAACATTTTGGCAATTGTTTTTTATTTATGATGCATAAAAGTTATACAAAAGCAAATTACACTTCAAACAGTAAAATTGATAGAAAGAAAACAAAGCTACCTTCTCAGCTTTCTTTCTAAATGCAAAGATAAAGGGATTAAAAGTTTAGAGAAAAACCATAATAGAGACTGGGGAAGACAACCAATGAATAAACATTAAAGGATATAAACATATTTGGTATGGGAAAGACTGCTATGGAATAAAAATAATGACAATAGTACAATAACAACAACAATAATGATAGATCATTGCAAATATCTCTCCAGAATTTAAATACCTAACATCACTTTGCGAGGTCACATTTCTAAACGCGGCTGAAAAAGGCCCCAAGGTGGACCATGTCTTCTTTCCCCCAGCTCCAGGTGCATCTCAAGCAACACTGGCTATGGGTGTCTTCCCTTCACACAATGCCTTATTTAATTTCGTTATATTCACCAAGTACACACTGGCCACAGAGCCATCCTCCACGCTCTTCCCTCTGTCTTGGACAGTCTTGCAGTCGACACACACCTTCCGCTAATTCATTCCCATCTAGTTTTCTTTAGATCGTAACTCAGTCTTCCCATGGGAACTTTCCTTAACCCCACTGCTGCTGCTAAGTTGCTTCAGTCGTGTCTGATTCTGAGTGACCCCATAGACGGCAGCCCACCAGGCTCCCCCATCCTCAGGATTCTCCAGGCAAGAACACTGGAGTGGGTTGCCATTTCCTTCTCCTTAACCCCACAGACAGCTCCAATACCTATACTATACCTTAGCGTTCACTCATTGTGGCTGTAATGTTATATTCCTAAATGTGATTACTAATTAATTCGTTCCCTCATCTGTACTACTAAGGTCTAAGTGGAGGGATTTTTATTCTTCATCATATGCCACTTATCCAGCTCAGAGCCTTGTACATCATAAACACTCAATTTTCATTCATTAAACCAACAGTCAAGGATCCACTATGCATATAGGCACTATCTCATTTAATCCTCACATGGACCCTATGACACAGGGACCATCACTACCACATTTTACTTGTAAGGAAACAGATGTAAAGAGGCTTTGACCACTGCACAATGGCACATACCTACATAATACAAAAAAGTGGAGCTGGTGTTCCAAAACAGGCAGAGTGATTCCCAAGCTGTCATACTGACCACCAGTCCACTGAGAGGAAAGCCATGGTCCTCAATCTATAAATGGCTTGTATACAGACATACCCAACCATTTTCAATTTCTCTTTCTAAAGAAGTCATCTGTTTGGAAAACTTTAAGAAAATGAAGTTCAGGTTAGAATCATCCAGGGAGTTTTATTGAAAAATAAAATTAGCTGAAGTATAAAATTATAGAGCTGCCATTTGCCTTTGTGCCCAATTTTACATGGTGGAAAGTAGACTCAGAAAAATGCTACAGATTACCCTGCTTTCTAAATATAAGGTGGGAGAGCAACCATCATGTCTTGGCATACTGAACGCATATGGTTAGCAATTTAGACCACTTAGAGCAAACACATTCCTCAAGCTGATGAGGATCTGCACTGATTAAACCAGACTTTAATTCAGAATCGTGGAAGTTGGTAATGCCAACATCAAACTAGACTCCAAGTCAAATCAAGACTATAATTCAAAGACCTAGTTACGTCTAATTGGCACAATATTTTTATCAGTAGTAACTTAAGGTCTCAACGAGGGGGAAAGAGACCACAGGAAACTAGCTGCCTTGCGTTCTGTGTCAGTTCAAAGGACAGGCAAGATGAACTGATCTGGCAGTGAGCAGTGGCGTGAAGCGAGATCTTAATTCCCTGCCCAGGAATTGAACCTGGGCAACCTGGATGAAAATCAGGAATCCTAGCCCCCAGAGAAGCAAGGGCTAGAAGCTATTTTTCCCTGAATCTTTGCCCCCAGTGAAAAATGCAACTATCAACAGAGGCTAGAACTGTAAACACAGATACAAAGTTCATTATTACAGACATGCCACAACAACGAGTGGGAGAGCACACAGAGAAGCAGTTTGTTTAGCTAAGACAGAAGCAAGGCAGAGATGTAGCCCTGGAGAGAAAGGGTGCAGGCGTGCCCCTAGTGAGGAGGGACGCGGTGAGGAGGCGGTTAAGCCATTTATATAAGTCAGTCCTTCCGGGTCTGTGTTTACCTTTAGCCAATAATCTGGTTTCTTTTACTACACCTGGCCTACCCTGGGACCCTCCCCTGGGTGCACATGCACCCCTCAGCCAAGATGGGTTTCAAAGTGAAGGCTTCTAGGAGCAAAAGTCATTATGCCTTGGTGTTATTCTCTGACTTTTGACCCCCAAGGAGACTTTCTGCACATATGTAGTGTCTCCCTTGTTCCAAAAGGGGCTGGTGGGGAGGAGTGAAGATCCCTTCATCCTTTACTCACATAGGGTTTTGTCCCTCTTTGTCCTTGCCATTGACTATTACCTTGACCACTGCCGTGACTATTACTTTAAGGTGTTTGTGGAGTATGCTCAGTCGCTTCAGTCATGTCCAGCTCTTTGTGACCCCGTGGACTGCAGCCCACCAGGCTCCTCTGACCATGGGATTCTCCAGGCAAGAATACTGGGGTGGGATGCCATGCCCACTCCAACCCAGGGATTGAGCCTGCGTCTCCTGCATTGCAGGTGGATTCTTTACCCACCAAGCTACCTGAGACAAGATACAAAGACTGGCTACTAACCCTGTTTCTGTTACTTTCATTTCAAAGGGAAAACAGGAGGCTGATTGTAAATGCCTTAACTGGAGCCCACCTACCTCGTGTCTCTAGAAATACAAACAGGAGGCTAGTACTAAGTATCCACCCTGAAGCTCACTTCTTCCTGCCCCATGAAATGCAAACAGGAGGCCAGCTGTAATGGTCTAACCTAGAGCCCATATATCTCCTATCTCAGAACTACACATCCTCAGGGAAAGGACCATATCTTAATTCTATTCACAGCATAAGCATAGAGATNCAGGAGGCTAGTATTAAGTATCCACCCTGAAGCTCACTTCTTCCTGCCCCATGAAATGCAAACAGGAGGCCAGCTGTAATGGTCTAACCTAGAGCCCATATATCTCCTATCTCAGAACTACACATCCTCAGGGAAAGGACCATATCTTAATTCTATTCACAGCATAAGCATAGAGATCACAGAGGATGAGATGGTTGGATGGCATCACTGACTCAATGGACATGAGTTTGAGCAAGCTCCGGGAGTTGGTGATGGACAGGGAAGCCTGGAGTGCTGCAGTCCATGGAGTCACAAAGAGTCAGACATGACTGAGCGATTGAACTAAACTGATAAGCACAAAGGACATTATAAGATGCTTGTTGATAAAATCCCCAGAATACAGTTCTCTCCTTGTAAATAGAACCAGAATCATAAGAAAGCAAAGCCAGATAAAACCCTAACAGATCCCACATGGTAATAAGATATATTTTTTAAATATGTCAAAGCCTGACTTCAAAGAACAGGGAATCACTGAGGTTGCTTACGAAATAAGAAGAGTGNACAGTTCTCTCCTTGTAAATAGAACCAGAATCATAAGAAAGCAAAGCCAGATAAAACCCTAACAGATCCCACATGGTAATAAGATATATTTTTTAAATATGTCAAAGCCTGACTTCAAAGAACAGGGAATCACTGAGGTTGCTTACGAAATAAGAAGAGTGCACAACCCAAGGTCAGGAGCAGCAGCTGGGTTTCTGATCGGTAAAACTACATTCTGCAAGAATTAAAGTGCTGAGAGCAAAATGAAATTAAAAATAAAACAGCAGCCTCCCTATTGAAGTGACCCTAAACCAGAACTGTGGGGGTTTTTCTGGATTTCTTACCCAGAAGCAGCAGTGCTAGTTAATACGTTTTCCTTTCTGTTCCCCAGCTTAAGCAGCTGTTACAACCATCTACCTGCTCCTGCACATTTTTTAATATGTTAAAATAGGATCACTGGGAGGCATTCCGGAAAGATGTGACAGTAGCAGCATCATTTCACAATATCCCAGTCCCTACACAGACCAGATAGGACAACTTGAAATTAAATCCAAAAAATATAACAAAACTGAGTGACGGAATATCCCCACAAACTTCAAAATATATACGTGATGGGGGGAAAACCAGCAACAGCCAACAGAGCTTCACAGTATCAGAGTCGGGGCAGGGGGGAGACAAAGGAAGCAGAGGGCTAATGTCTAGGGAATCTGACGACAGATGAAGCCCAAAGAGCCAAGAGGAATTCACAGAAAAGCACAGTGGCCCGATCTGCAAACAGCAGCTGAAACTGGGAAAGTTTTGCCCTCTCCATTACTGGATATGCACAAAGGAGGCACGATGAAAAGGAATGAATTCGCAGGAGCAATCCAGACCCCTATGAAGGCTCCAGATTCAGCACGCGCCTTTCCAAGGAAGAACCCCACACAGAAGAGAAACGTCTGGAAGAGGAATTAAATTCAACAGTAGAAGAATTTAAGAGACACAGAGAACGCCTAGACCAAAGTGGGAAGGAAAACAAATCCAAGAAACTTCAGAAAACGAGAAGCCATATTTTCAAACACTACACAAAAACCAACAGAAAAGAAACTCTGGAAATCCACAAAAACTGTTCTGAAGTCTATCTCAATCTAAATTTTCAAGGAAAAAAACTAACTTCACATAAAATGAATATCAAAACATACTGAGGTCAAATCTCACACAGAGTTATTATAATATAAATAGGAATAAAGAACAGAATAACATCCCCACAGACAAAGAAAACATGCCAGAAAGACATGCCCTCCCCCAAAAAGAAATAAAAAAATCAGGCAAGTTATTTCAAAACAAGCTAAAAGATGACACAAAGCATGAAAGAAGAACACAAATCAGAATTTCAAAAATTCAGATGTGAGGTGACCGTACTCAGGAAAGAATTAAAGATAAAAGAAAAGCATTCCGAAGAAAAGAATAAACTAGAAGGAGCACAGGAGCCAATCATACAAAAGTAGTGCCTAAGAGAAGCAAAGGGTGGAAAATACAGGATTGGGAAAAATCAGAAAGAATGAGAGGGTTTAAAAGATCTATGGCTGATTCATGTTGATGTCTGGTAGAAACCAACACAATACTGTAAATCAATTATTCTTCAATTACCAATAAATAAATTAAAAGAAAACTGACAAAATATATTGTTTATAATGTGAGCACACTGAAGGAAAAAACAGGACAAATATTAAAACCTGTATTTTATGCTATGCTGAAACTGCTGTGAGAGTGAAATAGGATATAAAAAATAAGCAATTATGGAATGTCCAAATTCTATTCTCTAATTCTATTCTGTATCCTTGAAAATCAGGATGTTTTTGGTGAAGATGAAAAGAGATACAGACATAGCAAAGAGGAGCTTAAGTTAAACTTTGCAATCTTGACTTAAACTATCATTATGAAAGTATCAAGAAATTTACCTTTAAAATATATATTCCCTAGTTTCACTGAAAAGGCCTAGGAACAATGACAAACCATGTGGCAAAGGGTCCCTCTTGTGCCCAGATTATAATCTTGAAATACCACACCTCTCAAGAAGTCAGTGCTTTTTAAAGAAATGCCTCCCTCTGGGTCTGGGGCAGGAAACACGTAAGATGACAGACTACCTGTAGCATCATCCACCAGATAGCAAAGAAGCCATCCAATAACTACCAGGATCATATCAAGAAGGACTTGGGAATCATATCCTTCTGCCAGGGCTGCCAGAGCAGAAAACCACAGACAGGTGGCCTCCATAACAGAAATGTATTTTCTCACAGTTCTGGAGGCTGGAAGCCCAAGACCAAGGTGCTAGCAGGTTTCGCTTGGTTTCTCCGGAGGCCCCTCAAATCCTTGACTTATGGACCATACCTTTCCTGTATGTGCTCAAGTGGCCTTCTCTTTGTACATGTGCATGCCCCACGTCTTTCTTCTTATAAAGACACCAGAAATATCAGATTAGGAGCCATCCTTATGACCACATTTAAACTTCATTATCGCCCCTCTCCAAATACAGCCATACTGGGGGCTAGAGTTTCAACTTAGGAATTTAGGGGAGCACAATTAAGCCCACAACAGAAGCTAACTTCAAGTATCATACTAAGTGAAGTAAGTCAGAAAGAGAAAGACAAATTCTGTATGAGCTCACTTATATGTAGAATCAAAAATGTGATACAAATGAACTTATTTATGAAAGAGAATCATCATGAACAGAACAGGCCTGGTGGGTGCCAAAGGGGGTTGGGGTGGGGAGAAGGATGGAATTAGCTTAGATATAAGCTTTGATGTAGAGAATGGACAGACAACAAAGTCCTACTGTATAGCGCAGAGAACCATAGTCAGTGTCCTATAATAAACCATAATGGAAAAGAATATGTTTAAAAGATTTGTGTGTGTGTATATAACTGAGTCACTTAGCTGTACAGCAGAAATCAACATAACATTGAAAATCAGCTACATGTCAATAAAAAAAAATAGTAAAACTGAAAAAAGTTAACTTCAAAATGTTTTTGATGACCAAACATGGTACAATTTAAGCATCCTTAATAATAATTTCAATGGAGTACAAGAAATAAAATAAGCTTAAATCCAAGGGTTTTCTGTATCCATGCTTTCTTTTACAAAAAAAAAAAAAAAAAGGACTTAAAATAGTACTGCTGGTTGGTAATATACAATTTCTTTTTATTTTAAACATGTATTTCTCCCCTAGTCAACTTACAGGAATTTTATATTTGTAACACATATCAACTTTGTTGATAGCTGACAGAGGAAAGGGCCTTGGTGTCAAGATATATTTTAGGTTCAACAGAATGGATGTTACATGTCATAAAATACCAAATTCTCACCAGATGAAAACAGGGCCTTGGAATTCAGAATAGTAAGGTGATACTGGTAAATTTTCTCTTTTTGTCTTTCTGAGAGTATCTTCTTACCATACACTGTGAAAATAATAATTTGTAAATGTTATCAGGGTGAAAAGATTTTGACTGAGTCAAATGTATTCCTTCATCCAGGTAAAATAAAAAGTACTTAAGTCCATGTATCTAGCTAGAATCATGACAATGTCACTGGATTTGCTGAGCGCTGCCTAGCATCTGTTTCTTCTCTCGAAATTTTTGGAGCTCTGTCTCTTCCTCACTTACATATATGTTATTTAGATAAAACTGATACACACAAAAGGATGAAAACACAGCATTCTATCCTGTCAGCACAATGACTGATTCAGAAATAGTCAGCCAGTCACAAGAAAGAAATGCAGAGAGATATTTGCTGAGGCCTCCAGGAAAGCAAAGCTTTCTCACTTCTGCTGAAACTGAATTTAATTATGCAAGCAGGCAAGGTTTGCAGATGCGAGAGTCATTTTCCAGCTCAGAGTGAAGGCTGGTCTACCACAGGTCCTTTTGTTATCTACCTGATCAAGAAATCTAGCCAATACAAAACAACAGTAATAATATTTTCAAGGGTTACGGCAGGCCAAACCACTCCACTGTCTTTTACGGTTTATTCCTGAAGGTGGCTCAATCAGTAAAGAACCTATCTGCAATGCAGGTGACATGGGTTAGATCCCTGAGTCAGGAAGATCCCCTGGAGAAGGAAATGGCAACCCACCCCAGTATTCTTGCCTGGAAAATCCCACAGACAGTGGGCTACAGTTCATGGGGTCACAAGAGTCAGACACAACTTAGCAACTAAACCACCACCAGAACATCAAAGGACCTGAAACTAAATGCAGAGTCTGATAACACCCATTTAGTGGCTGTTCCCATCCTCTGCTCTAAAGTGGAAATACAATTTGTATGTCCAAGAAATAACCAGAAGGATTCCACTTGCCATAGGGCAGTGCTAGCCTCAGAGATCCACCATGAACTGAGTAAAATACAAGAATTAATGACCTGAGAGCCCTAGAGAGTGAATGAAAGAAGGATTCTAGACAAGAGTCAACAGTTGGAGGAAAGGAACAGCATGAGGTTAGTTTTTCATCTCTGTGGCTTTAAGCCTATGGGCAGCCCACATACATAAGCTGACCGAAATTCCAATAGAAAACTCATGGTCCTTGTGGACTGCAAAACTAAAAGATAGAGATCAGGGCAGTCACATCTGAACTCAACCCCCTAGAAGCCAGACTTGGCTTCACAATGTCCCCTGGGGCACACCTTCCTCTTGGTGAGAACCATCAGCCAGGACAAAGGCATGGCAGTATGAACTGGAGAAGAGGAGACCTTCCCAAAAACCTGAGAAAGAGCCGTCAATGAGGTAGAAGGAGAAAGATGAGAGAAGAGGCCGAGGAAAACAGTATGGTATCCTGGAAGAATTTTAAGAAGGGAGAAATCAGCTATGCTGGAAGAAGTAGCCACATTCAAGAAGGCTGTAGTTTTCAAAGACTTGCAACCATCTTGGCTACCATGTTGGTTGTTCTCTTGACTCTAGATAGCAATTACATGCACAATCATGCTGCATTTGGGATCCTATTCATTACAAGGCATAATTATAAGGTCATGCCAACTCACTGAATGCTGTTGTGTAAAACCTGTGTAACACTTTTAAAGTTCTTTCCTTTCTGACATAGGCCAATCCTGACCAGAGGGCTGCCTAATAGTTTCTGAGGTCACCCTGAATCCTGGTGCTTTCCTGAACATCTGCTCTGTGTAGTTTATTGATTCCATTCAATTTGCTTCTTTCCCAAGACTGAAAGCTCCAATAGGATAAGGAACACCTTTGCCTTGTTTCCCAGTAACTAGTGCAGTATCGGGAACAAAAGCTCTTCAAGAAAGTATTGGTCTCCTTCCCTTTCTCCCTTGTGTGTTGTGTGTTAGTCACTTAGTCATGCCCAACTCTTTGAGAACCCATGAGCTGTAGCCCACCAGGCTCCTCTGTCCATGGGATTCCTCAGGCAAGAATACTGGAGTAGGTTGCCATTCCCTTTTTCAGGGGCTCTTCCTGACCCAGGGGTCAAAACCAGGTCTCCTGCATTGCAGATGGACTCTTTACTGTCTGAGCTACCAGGGAAGCCCTTCCTTTCTCCTACTTGCACATAAATACTTTGGAAGAAGCCTATGAAAGCACTTTCATGACTTAAAATTAATGACAGGGTTTTAAATATAGATCCAGGATGAACATATTGCTGAAGCCATTAAAAATTGGTTCAATAAACCTTTTGAAATAGTATTTATGATGATTGTATTTACATTTCTACAAATATTCCTCAATAATGCATTGCTGTAATTTACAGATTCATCATTTTTCTTTTATGGAATATAGGCAATGTCCTCATAAAGGATATATTGATATTTTTTGAAATAAAATTTTTTTCATAACAGTATTAAGTATTTCAGCTAGCTATTAAGGGCTTTTTTATGGTTCTGGATTCAATTTTTTTTTAAATGTAACATTTGCCAATACACAAAGTTAAACAAATATGGCCAACATAATGACCACTGGTAGAACAGTAATGCTGTGCCTCATATATATAAATGGCATCATTGATCCTTCAATGTATAATGTACTTGGTTGTTTTTCCAGTCATGGTTGATGAATGTTCTCAGAAAATTACATATTTAAACCCTTACTTTTATAACCCATAACAAAGCAATTCTAACATGAAAGCATTTCCTGAAGCAGAGAGAAGCTCTGCTAAATGGAACGCTCTCTCAAACCTGAAGTCATGAACTTGGAGTCGAAATTCTGTGACATGTTAACCACCTCAGCAGACAAAAAGGCTAAACATGAACTAATACAAATATCTGTTCAGAAAAAGCAGCAGTAGAGCCTGCTCCTTGAAGGATGAAAAAAAATCAATTGCCATCTTATCCCCTCAGTTTTAATGAGCCCCAAATTATTCTACAGCCAATAATCCACACTGTTTCTCTAAGCGAAACCAAGCCCTTGCATCACAGCTATCCCAAGCCAGGCTGAAGCTGAGATTCTCAACTATTTGGTACAGGAAACAGCACTGCTTCTCCATTTTCAAGGATATATTTGCATGCATGGATGTATGTAGACTTGGGACCTTGTCATTGGTGGGATTAGGGATGGGGAAGGAGATGAAGTTCCCAACAATAAATGGAGTCCAGACCAAAAATATCTTCCCCCAGTGACTCAGACAATAAAGAATGTGCCTGCAATGCAGGTGTCCTGGGTTCAATCCCTGGGTTGGGAAGATTCCCTGGAGAATGGCTATCCACTCTAGTATTTTTGCCTGGAGAATTCCATGCACAGAGGAGCCTGCTGGGCTACAGTCCATGGAATCACAAGGACTCAGACATAACTGAAATTCAGATAGCTTTACTTGACTTCCCTGGTGGCTCAGTTGGTAAAGAATCTGCCGGCAATGTGGGAGACCTGGGTTCGATCCCTTGATTGGGAAGATCCCCAGAAGGGAATGGCAACCCACTGCAGTATTCTTACCTGGAGAATTTCATGGACAGGGGAGCCTCAATGGCTACAATCCTTGGGGTCTCAGAGCTAAATGTGACCGAATGACTAACATATACACACAGACCAAAGTGAATTATCCGCCACAATTCCTGTGGAAATCATCCCCGACTCATCGTAACCCTGCCTTTCCTCTGAGAACTGCTCTCCCAACACCTCCACAGGAGAGGCCCCGGCCAGCCTCAGGCGTGTCCGGTGATCTCACATCTGATTAGAGTTTGTTGAACTGAAAGCAAATAAGTGATTGAAACAGAATCAATTGGACTGTTTCCCCTAAGAGTTTTGCATTGAAACACAGAAAAAGTCTAGTCGGTTTTCCATCAGACTGTTTTATATATAATTTAGGAGTGAGGCACCCATGCTATTTCACCGTAGAGACAAAAAAGCAGTGTGCAGAGTAGAGAAATGAAGGGGACACCATCAGACTTCTCTACAGTTCCTACAGTAGACCTTTTCTGGACCAAGTTACTTCCTCTATCTTGGGGCTTCATTAGATACAGCTAAACCCTTATAATAAATTATTTTTGTATTGGTGATTTAGTCTGACTCTTGCAACCCCATGGACTGTAGCCCACCAGGTCCTTCTGCCCATGGGATTTTCTAGGTAAGAATACTGGAATGGGTTGTCATTTCCTTCTCCAGGGGATATTCCCGACCCAGGGATTGAACCCTGGTCTCCTGCACTGCAGGCAGATTCTTTATCAACTGAGTTACCAGGGAATTAGACCAAATTAGTCTGGGTTTCTTGCAACCAAAGTACTCAAGCTAATACTCTAGGGAAGAGGGTAGCAAGACAGAGTGAACTGATCCATATTATACAGAAAAATCTTAGGAACTGTAAAATATCAATACATGGCAGTGGAAAAGCCAAATAAGCCAGACTTAGAAATCGTGGGTGGGCAGGCAGTGCTCTAGGGTAGAGAATGACACACTCAAACTGTCCCAAGCCAATCACCAGGACTTTCCTGTGTGCCTAGAAATAAGTAACAATATATTTAAAAATAACTCTACCTTAAAAATAATTCTATCTTTAAAAGTTTCTCTCTTAAAAAGTTGAGATCTTTCTTTATGTGCTGCTGCTGCTTTTTTTTTTCATTAGAACAGAATTTCTGAAGAGGCATGCTACACAGCACCCAATTGTGAAAAATGACCATCACATCCCAAAATAACTTATGATCTTTGAGAATACACAAGGAAATAAACTAGCAGATTCTTTGAATACAAGCTCAGAGGAAAAGTTGGATGATTTTTAAATGCTTGTTCACGCCCTGGATGATTATGGGAGGTGATGTTAATTTGGAATCACTGGTAGGAATGTGCTTATGATAGAATCATAATGATGCCTGGGAGAGTGAAAGTATGAGTTGCATGCCAAGATCGACCCTTGCATTTTCTCCATTTTAAGATACTAAAAGATGCATCATAAATTTACTTATACATTATTTGGGGAAGGAGGAACTATTTTATTAAATGTATACCTTAAGGAGTTATTTCACAAAACATCAAAAGGTAGACAGAAAAAAATAATAGAAAGGAAGACATCATGAGTTCAGTTCAGTTGCTCAGTCGTGTCCGACTCTTTGCGACCCCATGAATCGCAGCACGCCAGGCTTCCCTGTCCATCACCAAGTCCCAGAGCTCACTCAGACTCACGCCCATCGAGTCAGTGATGCCATCCAGCCATCTCATCTTCGGTCATCCCCTTCTCCTCCTGCCCCCAATCCCTCCCAGCATCAGAGTCTTTTCCAATGAGTCAACTCTTCGCATGAGGTGGCCAAAGTACTGGAGTTTCAGCTTTAGCATCATGCTTTTAGCACTGGGGGCAGGCAAATATAAAAGAAACAGCTTAACATGCAGAAAGACAAGAGTCCCTTAATTTCTCAAAGAGATGTAGAGGGGAGGTAGGTTATTCCATAAAGATTATAGCGATGTTCTCATCAAATATAAGATGGACACCTATCTTTGATTATTAAAAATGTTTATATTATTATTTCCCTGACCAAATTTTTTTTTCATTTATCTACTTTTAATTGAAGAATAATTGCTTTACAGTATTGCATTGGTTTTTAATGTTTGATAAAATAAAATTTTAATGCATAAAATGCTGAAAAATTTTAAGACTTACAAAGGAAACCCACAAATCTGAATGTTCACTAGGCTAGAAAATGGGATAACAGAAAGAGCTGGAAGATCAAATTCAATCCCCGGAATCAGTGACTCATAGAATTACAAGCCTTACTAATAGTTCTAAGGATACAGGAAATTGTGAGACACAGATATCAATGAAGTTCTCATCACATTAGGATAAACTCAGGCCCAAAGGGAACACATAAGTTTACTAAACAATTGATCAAACAAGAAAAGCTATTTGTTCATGAGTTATGTCCATTTGGGGCTTCCCTGGTGGCTCAGATGATAAAGAATCTGCCTGTAATGCAGGAGACCCAAGTTCAACCATGAGTTAGGAAGATCACCTTGAGTAGGAAAGGGGAAGCCACTCCAGTATACTTGCCTGGAAAATCCAACAGACAGAGGAAACTGGAGAGCTATAGTCTATAAGGTTGCAAAGAGTCAGACACGACTGAGCAACCAACACTTTCACCTTTTTTTTTTTAATCTCCATTTTATACTCTGATAATTACATAACTAACAGTGACATTTTTCTACAGCCTGCACTGCATAAATTCATAAGTAAGTATGAGATATGTTTACCATAAGCAGCCAAGACAGGCTTGGTATATTCTGCTAAAAGCATTTCATAGGTAATATTTATCAGAAGGATCTACTGGCATCTTTAAAATTTTGATCTGATCATTTCCTCTCTTCTAACAACATATTTAATTTCAATCTAACACCTTATTGTCAGGCATCACGATAATTCTGACTACAAGGAAAAAGTCTCTGCACTGTTTCTTCCTGGCCAGGAAGACCACTATCCTAACATTCCACACATATTTCTTCTATCAGATATTAAAAAAAAAAAAAAATCTCATCTACTGGCTTAAATTGTTTAAATCATCACATAATCTATTCTGAAAGGACTCATAGAAAATTTACTCATTACTTGTTCCTCCTTTCTCATAACTGCTCTGACTCATTTAATTACTTGCTTTATTCTTTGTAGTGCCTAACAGGAAACTCAGAGCCAAAATTTTCAGGTCAACTCACAAGCACTGATGCCTTATTCTACTTAAAAAGTATGCTATTTCAAGTCCTAATCTTATACTTGATTTCATATTATTTTCCTTCTCTTATTTTTTATATCATTTCTATACTTAGATTCACATTGCTTTCCTCATGATTATTTTTAGATTATATAAACCTCTGTGCATTGATTTAAGCTAATATTGGAAAAGCTACAATACAAGTAGAGATCTATGGCTAATTGGAAACACTTAAGACACCGAATGGCTTGACTCCTTTTGGATCAAACTATAAGCTCCTCTAGAAGTTGTATAACTCACCCACAAATGGATAGTTAGAAGGGGCCTGTGAGAAGCATATGTCATCTAAACAGCCAGACACAACATGCAGTGTAATTAAGGTTACTCAAACAGCCAGGAATTCAAGGTCAATATGTTCCTCTTGCTTTCAGGACTGATTTCAGCTGGAAGTACAATGTTTAAAGTATACAGGGAGCACCTTAATAGGTTCCCATTGCAAGGTAAGTAGAAGGAATCAAAATCATATTGATTCTACCTCTTAAATAATTTTTTTTAAGTTTACTTCTTTCCATCTGTACCACCCCCTCTCTAATCTTAAACCTAAAAAAGAAGCCTTAAATGGATATCCTACCAACAAGAAAAGTCTTTTTAAATTGCAAATCTGATCCTGGCACTTATGAGAAAAGATTTCCTGTGGCGATCTATTGCTCTTGGGACAAAGTCGAAAATCCTTAGCACAGCCAAAAGGGCCTTCGCTAACTGACAGCTGCCTTTCTGTCACCTCTTCTGTGCTCACTCCATCACTTTCTTAACCAGCAGACAGGTTCATAGAGTGTACTTTGCAAAACACATACACACAAAAACCAGCAACTAACACTCTAGCTTTTTCTCTTATCTGCAGAATTTAGTTTCTTGAAAGAGTGGTCTGCATCAATGGTGTTCACCTCATTCTCATGCCAGCCTTACACTCTCAAGTCTGACCTGACCCTTGGTGAATGCACACAGCCAGGTAACTGGTGGACTCCATGTTGTCAAGTCAAAGAGACACATACACATTTCTAATCACGCCTGACCTCTTTGTGTAATCTGACCATATTTAACCCCAGTTCTCAAAACCCTTCCTTTCTTTGATTTCCAGAACATCACTGGATTATCTGCTTTCTCCTAGCCCTTAATTATTTGTGTTGATCCACGTTCTGCCTCTCAGTTCTGTCCCCAAATAACCTTCTTACTCCCAGGAATTAATCCACATAACTAATGATCACCACATCATTATCAACTTTCTCTCAAGTGTATTTGGACTGATATTTCCAACTGTCTAATGAACATTATCACCAAGATATATCAGAGTAACATGTGTGCTGACAAGAAGGTTACATTGCATCCTGAACATGTTTTTTTAAGAGTCAAACAACACATGTCAAGATATTAATGCTCTGGGAAGTACTATACTTGACAGAGTCTATTTATCTGATTATTAAGAAAAACATTTATTTGCATAGGGAAAGAGTGTTTCCCTATGTTTTGTATATTTGCAAAAAAATTAATGTAACTTCTTCCCTACAGACTGTCTTCTACTCTCTGAAAGTTACTTTAAAAACTGAAAATCAAGGACCTCCATGGTGGTCCAGTGGTTAAGAGTTCACCTGCCAACGCAGGGGAAATGGGTTCAGTCTCTTATTTTGAGAATATACTACATGTCGCAGAGCAACCAAACCTGTGCACCACAACTTTTGACACCCACGGAGCTACAGACGACACAGTCAAAAATAAATATTTAAAAAAAAAAAAACCTTTAAATCGTACTAGACTCATCCTTCCACTCAAATTCCCTAACAATTCTGCCTTCTAAGTCTCTCCATCTGCTCCATCCCTTTTTTCATGAAGAGTTTCCCTAACTGGTATTGAGTTAAAAATGTCCCAGAAGAATGGTAAAAAGTGTCAGTGCAGTTCAGTTTAGTCNAAAAAAAAAAAAACCTTTAAATCGTACTAGACTCATCCTTCCACTCAAATTCCCTAACAATTCTGCCTTCTAAGTCTCTCCATCTGCTCCATCCCTTTTTTCATGAAGAGTTTCCCTAACTGGTATTGAGTTAAAAATGTCCCAGAAGAATGGTAAAAAGTGTCAGTGCAGTTCAGTTTAGTCGCTCAGTCGCGTCTGACTCTTTGCGACCCCCATAGACTGCAGCACGCCAGGCTTCCCTGTGGATCACCAACTCCCGGAGCCTGCTCAAACTCATGTCCACTAAGTTGGTGATGCCGTCCAACCATCTCATCCTCTGTCGTCCACTTCTCCTCCCGCCTTCAATCTTTCCCTGCATCAGGGTCTTTTCAAATGAGTCAGTTCTTTGCATCAAGTGGCCAAAGTATTGGCGCTTCAGCTTCAGCATCAGTCATTTCAATGAATATTCGGGACTGATTTCCTTTAGGATCTCCTTGCAGTCCAAGGGACTCTCAAGAGTGTTCTTAAACACCACAGTTCAAAAGCATCAATTCTTTGGCACTCAGCTCTCTTTATAATCCAACTCTCACATCCATTCATGACTACTGGAAAAAACCACAGCTTTGACTAGACAGACCTTTGTTGGCAAAGTAATGTCTCTGCTTTTTAATATGCTGTCTAGGCCATAACTTTTTTCCCAAGGAAGAAGTGTCTNACTCACTGGTCCTCCTAAGTCTCAGACTAACCTTTTTCGGAACTCATAAACTCTCACCCTTTGAGATAGGCACAGGATGCTCAATGCACTTGACTCTTGCTTCTTTCGACTCACAACCAATAAAAGGGTAGATACAAAAAAGAGTTGGGCAGTTTCTCTCCTTTGGGAGAAGCTATGTGGCAGCCATATTTTCTACTATATGAACATGGCTGCTTTACAATAGGAAAAAAGCCTCTAACCTCAAAGAGTAAGACATTTGTAAACATTCTCGTCTCAATTTTCATTTCTTTAGCTCATGTGAATCCTTGCTCTTCCTTTGTCTTCACTGTCCATTGAGATGCCTCAATATACTAATACTTCAATGCATTCCTTTTTTCATTTCAGACAGCATTGGTCGGGCTTCTGCCACTTGAATCTGAACATTTGAATTAATTTAGAAGGGAATGTTCTTGGGTTCTATCATTTAGAAATATCACCTTTAAGTGGTATGGAAAATTACTGCCAANTCCATTGAGATGCCTCAATATACTAATACTTCAATGCATTCCTTTTTTCATTTCAGACAGCATTGGTCGGGCTTCTGCCACTTGAATCTGAACATTTGAATTAATTTAGAAGGGAATGTTCTTGGGTTCTATCATTTAGAAATATCACCTTTAAGTGGTATGGAAAATTACTGCCAATGAAGATAAACTGGACCAATAAACCAACTGACTGTCACAACAGTCCAAGAGAAATGTTGTTTCTATTTGCCTTTAAAATCATGGCCATAACCAAGTACCCTGATTCAGAGGTAACTTCAGAAACAATTTCTGGCTCTGAAGTTAATTTAGACCACCTCAGTACTTCCAGAAATAACTGATGAGGAACAACATTACTTATGGTAGCTCAGGATCAAAAGCCAACCTTTCCAAATGGAGAGAAAAAACAGCATACGAAGCTAAAGAAGAAGCAGCCAGATCATGAAGGGTATGATAAGCTATACCAAAGAAATCAAGATCATTAAGATAGAGAGCAATGGGACCGCCTATTTTCAGTGCTGTCATTGGCTGAACCCAGGAACCCTGAAGTCATTATTATACAGAGATACTCAGATCATGGAATTGCAAAGCTTCATCTCAATGTTACCGTAAATGTGAGTCACATACATTCATAAACATTACTAACCATGGGGTAAATCAAAAATCTGTATCACTGAAAAAAAATCTCTTTCAAGAATTTAAAGGACACAGAAATTTGTAAAGTACATTTTTACTTCTAAACTTTTCTCATCCTAATCCTACCTTCCAATGTTATTTACTATTAATGGTATTTTTTGCATATTATTTAGGGTATGTTTGTACATAAATTGATATGCAAATAGGTTTCTTCTTTTTTTTTTTAAGTCAAGGCAAAATTTGCTTTTTCCTATCAATAGGGCCATAAATCACTTGTTCTTCTTTAGACACATAGCTTTACCTGTCTAGGTCTAATGTTCACATGATTATTTATAATTTATCATTTAACAGGCACTAATTAGCTGTGGATTTTCAGCACAATAAACCAGCTTATTATACATATATGTATATGTTTTAATTTGTCCAATTATTTTGTTAGAACACTTTCCTATAAATTGGAATTGATAGGCAAAAGGTATACAGAATTCAAATGTTGAGTAATATATGCAAAATTCCCCCTGAATGTAGAGAGGATCTTCTTCAATCTCCTTTTTCAGTATTTGTAGGTGAGAGTGCTATATTTGCTACTAATATAATCACAAGAATGTTACATATCAGTATTTTCAATCTTTGGCAATGTAATATTTCTAAGAAATTGTTTTTCCTATGTTATGACTTAATCATCTACATATTAGTCATTTAATCATTTGAATTTCCTCTTTATGTTCTTTTTCATATTAATATCCTTGTAACCAATTTGTGACAGCTCATTCGTGATTAAGTATGCTAACCTTTTGGTTGCTGTTTATTACAGATGAAATGTCATAGAATCCCCCCATTTATTTCACTGAGATGTTTATTTTTTTTAATTACACAGAAGTTACACTTTAAAACAGAATCACTTTTTTGTTGTTTTTGCTTTTTTTTTTTAAGAGAAAGGCAATGGGAAATCTTTGAAGGATTTAACAAGATGTGTATAAGAGACAGGTCTCAGACTAACCTTTTTCAGAACTCATAAACTCT